>JANAVB010001025.1:0-60000 GCA_029216955.1 Iris pallida
CCTCGGACATTATATTTACTTTGGACATTCAGACATCAGGCGAGTACATTCTCTGATTATTTTATATCTTGTTAGAATTATATTCCTGCTTTAGAATACTTTACTTGATGCTGTCACGACATTATCACGGATTAGTACTATATGGATCTCTTCATGCGATGTTATCCCCTCCGGGAGCATCGGGTACATTATGTCATATGCGTTTCACTTTCATCATGTACTCATGTACTTTTACCATACATGTATACTCTTGTGAATCATGTACTCTCATGTTCACGGAGCCCTCATGTATACTATCACGTGTACCCTTTTATGGGCCTTCATGTCATATCATGTATAATAACATAACCTGCTTAGATCCTTGTGTATTGATTGGGAAACGGGGGAGTACAAATAGTCATGTGAACAAATTCCATAGTAGTGTAGATCATGTGAAACTCCTTAGTATAGATCATGTACTAATCTGTCCTGTTCACATGTGCTATCCTATACTCTACATCACTAGCCACTGTTAGTTCTCTATATACAGTAGCTATTTACATACAGTTCTCTTCTTTTACATCATGTACTTCTTTTCAGTTTTCTGTATCTTACTCTACTGCATGTTTATATTTTCTAACTTGCTATGATCTGTTGAGATGTATTATGCTCGCTCCTGTCCTGACTGGACCTGTTAAAAATATTACAGAGGACGAGGAGGAGGCCTGTGTGGATACCTTCTACGGGGCAGCCCTAGACGACACTTGTGAGCTGGACTCTCAGGAGGACCCAGCTCTAGCTGATGACATTACCCCTACTGTCTAGACTAGTTTAGTTAGGCTTTATCTTACTTATGTTGTCTTGAGACTAGCTTAGTCAGGCCTTATTTCTGTTATTTGGGATCTGGATTGTATATATTCTTTCATACTCTGTAGTTGAGATATGTATTTCTAGATGTTTACTGAGATGTTATCTTAGTCACTTAGACTTCCTGATCATATATTTTTCATTTGTGTTCTGTATCACATCGTGCTTCTTCTTCCTTAGTTGTGATTGAGTTTACTTTCTGCTATGTCACCCACATTCGGAGAGTATAAACTGCTTGGCATTATATTGTTAGATGTTGTGACGTAGGACAACGTTCTACCGCTGACACTGCGGCGTAGACTGGACGTACCCACTTCTTGTGCCCTTACTCTAGGGTGCGGGTCGTGACACGTTTTTAGTGGTGGCCCATAAAGGTCGAGAGTCGCATTAGTGTAATATCGTGGTAGTGCAACGATTAGTTGTACTGCTGTGCGCCTGCGATAGGAATTAAGGAATAGGCTTTAGTTGAGAGAGTACTCAATCACAGTTAGGACTACTTAAGAAGATTCCTGGGATGGCCCTTGAGAATCTCATTATAAACTATCTCGAAATTCGATTCTGACAGTATCTGTCTATCTTCCTTGATTCATCGTTGAATTGATTCTTGGCATTCATTATTGACTTGATTTTCTATCAAGATAACATTATGGGCTAGGTTACCTCAGTCATGGAATCTAGAGTCTTCTACAGCCATATCAGCTGGTTGGGCGATCAGATAGAGTCTGATTTTGGATGTATTTCTTGGTTGTGGGAATTTAAAGTTTTCGCAGCCAAGCTAGCGACAATGCAAAAATTTTAAATACCATGATTCTAGAGGTATGTACATTAGTTGTGGACTCTATGGATTATCGCGGCCATACTTACTGGTGTGATGAGGATTCTGGTAACATGGTTCTGGATAGACAGGTATGATTATCAGATTGCAGAATAGATACCATATAGATGGTACCCTAGTATAATTGAGTGGAATATCAGGGTGGATATTACTTGAGTGTCATGGATTAGATAGAGGGAGCTAGGCCACCTATAGCGTAGCACCATGCCCCGCACCATCAGAGGGATACATCCCGGAGGGGCAGGGCTTTTGCGCTGACAGTCGAGTAGACCGACGCTACGGGTGACGGGTTAGCAGGTTTGTCCTTCCTGTTCTTCTTTCCATCTTGTTGTGTGATTCCATTAGTACCTGTCAGGATATTTTTTATGATTTGCTAGATAGTGTAGCTACCCTGTTCGAGACTGTAGAATCACGACCAGTAGGATTTTTTTTGCATGTTATCTATCGACTTTGATTGATTGGGGGTTGACCTAGTAGGGGTACGATCATCTTAATTTCGAGGACAAAATTTTTGTAAGGGGGGTAGGATTGTAACACACAGTTTTCCAGATGAGGGTATTTTTGAACTTTTGCATTTATAATCATTTTATTGCTATTTAAATCATGATATAATTTTTGGTAATTTTTAAATCGATTTAAAACTGTTTTAAGTCATGGCTTGTGATTTTGATACCTTGCTAGTGTAACCTGAGAGACTGCCTGACCTAAAGCCTGACCATGTCGTTAGGATGATTTATTTTTACTTTTGAGCATGAGGGTATTTTGGTCATTTGGTCCCTTTGAATTATTTTAGGATTTATTACATTGGTGATTGTTAATTTGACTTTTTGCTAGCTGTGACTTAAGAGACTGTCCTAGACTTTGACCTTGACTTTGGTGACTTAGCTAACATGGTATGGACCCTAATCTAACTCAAGTTGGTCTTGGTTGACTTAAGTTGGCTAAGTTTCATGAAGAGAGTAGGAGGATTTTTGCATTGGACCAAAGGCTAAGGACTTGAGCTAGTTAGCTAGTACAACTTGGCCCATAGCCCATTAGTGAAGCCCTAACCCTAATTCTTTCCTTTATGACCAGCCACTAGGTCATTCCCTTCCCTATAATAATCTCCTAAATAGTTCTTGCCTCTTTTGTATTGAAAGAGCACATAGGAAAAAGAAAGGTTTGTCCATTCTTCCCAATCCATAGATTTCTATTTTAATTCCTTTTTAACTCTAGTTTCTTGCAATAGAGCCTAATACCCTTCTATTTCCTGTTTATGGAGAGTAATCCTAGATTTTGAGCAATTTGGGGATCCGAGCTAGCAAGGAGGAACACTTCATTTTGGAACTTTTTCTTATTATTTGCATCTATAGGTAAAACTCCTCAAATTGTATTTTAATTTTGTTTTCTTTGCATTTAGGGCTAGATCTAGGAGTCCCCTAGCTGTACCTCGAATTTGGGTGGATTTTGTGTCCGTTTGGTGTCCGTATCGGACACGTATCAACGTATGTACATAGGTGTTCGACGAAATGTCTCTTAGAACTTTTCGTTCTTAGTTTTCAAAACAAAATATATATTTGGGTAGCTAATAATGTGTAGATCATGAATGTATATGACTGAGCACGATTTTGTAGATTTTTTGTGTCCAAACCAGACACGTACCTCGTGCACGACAGCGCACACAAGCCCCGTGCAGTGTCCGGATGCCGTACGTTCATATCCGATATGACACGACTCGGTTGGATACCAAAATTGGTGGACACCTGCGGGCAATGAATGACACCATGCACGTAAAATTTGAGATGATTTCGTTGAGTGGATTGGGAGAAATCCCGACCGTACCGTCTCGACCACACGTACACACGCGCGCACAGGTGCCACTGATACGCACTTCGTGCGCGGACACGAGGACACTTGGACACATATCAGGGTCTTAGAAATGACCACCTAGACCTAGGCTACCTAGACACTTGACCACGAGACCCCTAGTGGCTTGTGTCGTGTCCTAGTGGACACGACATGTCCGCACGAGACTGTGCTGAGCACAGTTTGATGCTGAGTTCAACCCTACTGTTTGGACTCGATTTGACACTTCGTGGACCCGCACATGACACTTGTACACTCCCTAACATGCTAGACACTCACCTAGACATCACACGATACCACTTGGCCATTTTCAAGTGCTCGAAAGAGAAGGATTTGGGGTTACTGCCAAGTGACAGTAACTCACTTGTTGATTGTGTGTCTCATTTGCATTTATCATTTAATTGGCTATCTACCCCTCTATCTATCTGTCTATAATTTGGGCATTGAGCAACCATGTAGCAGGCAACTGATTTCCCTTATTCCTCTATTCTTCTTCCACTTTCAGTTCCTAATTTTGTGTGTGGAGTCTATGATATAGGGTATTAGTGAGTATGGGGTGGTTCACTGTTTTGGGTTGCTTTGTGTTGATTGTGGGTGTCCAGTCAACACTAGCAGCAGGGGACTGACCTCTTAGTGTGTCAATCCTACAATAGGGGATTTGGTGTCTAAGTCTTGAGTGTGTCAGCATTTAGTCTGGTGTGTGTGTGAGTGTCTATAGTGTGTAGTCCCAGGTGCAGGATAGTGGGTCATTCAGTGGGACAATACTAGATTATCTGGGATATGTAATATAGATTATATATATACATTTAAGGATAGATAGATTAGTATATAATATGGATATATATATAGAAGATTTGCAAGTAAAGAGGGCGAGCCACTGCTCTGTGAAGCAGTATCAGAAGTATCAGAGCTAGGCATGGCTGGACAGTGTGTGTCCTGCATCTGGGGCCACATGGCAGCTATACCCATGGCTCGGTTGGACAGTGGATGGGCCATTTGGCCAGGAAATTCCTAGGCCATGGGCATTGGTTGGACTTTTGGCACTTGGCCAACTCCTTTGTTAATGAATGAGAGTATAGGGGTTCATATCAGAGATGTGTGGGTTGAGTGCTCAGATTGATTGGGCAGTTATATATGTATATATTTGTGTACATGAATATATGACTTTGGTTATACCTTTATAGATTGGGATATGTGTGTGTGTGTGTTTGAATTATTAAAACAGGAAGAAAGTATGAGCAGTGCAGGGTGTGACCTGGGTGCAAGTGCAGTAGGATAGAAATTCAGAGGGGCTACTGCATTTAGCAGTGCAGGGTGTAACCTGGCCTTAGCAGGTTTAGCTATAGCCACTTGGCCATTGGCTATATGTTAGGGAGTTGAATGTTGGTTTAGTTAGTTGACTAGGCAATTGTGTTGTATGAGTTTTTACTTATATATGAGAGAGTTAAGTGCTTTAGTGTCAGAGTTGAGTGATATGTTAGTGATGTGGGTATCTTGGTTGTTGTGTGGGTATAAATGTTAGGACAATGGGTTGTGTGTGACAGTTGGTTAGTTTAGTGTATCCTAATGTTAATACTAGTCATGTTAGATAGGATAGTGAGAGAAGTTTCGGTTGCTTAGGCATGTTTTGCAATATCTGAAACTTCATTGCAGAACAGCATCAGGGAATCCTCCTGTGTTGGCCAGGACAATGCCAGGCAGTGAGCATGCTGCACTTGGCCCCTGCATTTGAACAGAGAGTAGGATGAGCAGGGGGGCTCGAAATGCAGTATATGTGGTGTCATATATTATGAATAATGAAGAAAATAGCGAGGGGATTCCTTTCCTTGTTTGGTCGAGTGCCTTGGCACTTGGCCATGTTGCACAGCCATCAGATGGTCCATTGGCCTATTGATGGTATCAGTAATATTGGTAGGGGTGTGGCTTGGCCTGGGTATGCATTGAGCAGCCATGGGCATTGTGGTACCAGTGGTTAGGATACTGTTAGCATTGGTTAGATATAGTATCAATTACTATCATGATGTGTCTTGGTGAGTTAGTTTAGTGAGGTTACAGCAGTGTGATTAATATGAGTATGAGCAATAGCAGTAGCATTAGGAGTAGCAGTAGCCTAGCTGCTGCATTAGGCAGTGCAGGCTTGGCTTGATTAGCATTAGCATGGTAGTAGTAGTAGGCTACAGCAGTGGCAAGGCGGTTGGAAGCCTTGTTTTGGCTTGGCATGAGTATATGGGTTGCATGTTGTGTTTTGAGAGTTTGGGTTATTGAATTATCCTGAGATGTTGGGTTTTGAATGTTTATATCTGAGGTTTGGTTGATAAGGTTAAATAGTTGTGTATGTATATAGGCAATGTATAGATATATGATATATGTAATGTGTCTATAAGTGTTTGTTATGGGTGTGTCCTTTTGGGAGTGAAAGAGAGGTAGTGGGTGAGTGTGGGTGTAGCCTTTTGATGCATAGATGGAGTACCTTAGCCTATACTTGAGTAAAACCCTTTGATGTATAAATAAACCCTTTTGTCATGTTTAACACCCACACACACACATGCTAAACCTATGCTTTACATGTTATTTCTTCTATATGTCACAATGAACCCTTGCTAAATTTTATCCTTCTAACATAACCCCCTCACACTTGAACACATTGTACTGCTATGTACACATTGCCATATCCACATTCATGTATCACTCACTCCTTGTCTTTATGCACTTTGCTTGTAATAAAAATTTATATGAATATATGTAGTATATGTATGTATCTAGTATAGATATTTGTGAATAGTATGTAAATATGCATCTATGTATTTATGCATGTATGTATGTATGTATGTATGTATAGGCATATATGAATGACTTGAATGCATGATGAAATGCTAGAATGCAATATAAACATGAATGTGTATATATAGAGTATATGTATATGTATGTATCCATGAGTGTATGTATATATATATAGTATGTGCAATGTGGGTTGCTTGAGGCTTAGTGATGTTGCTTGGTAGACAAGTATAGGCTAGTTTAGCCTTGATTAGACTAATATAGACTTGATAGGCCTGGTTTAGGCTTGTATGGTCTTGTGAACTTGTTTAGACCTAGAATAACTTGTTTGACCTAGTTTGACCATAGTTGACCTAGGTTTGACTTTCAGGGTTGACCAAGAGTTGACTTTGGTCTAGATTGACCTAGAATCATGTAAAATGTATAGTAGGACTTCATTATATCATTTTAGATTTGTTGTGACTTGTGGTGTTCTGATTAGGAGCCAGACACCTCTCCTCGGACAGTATATTTACTTTGGACATTCAGACATCAGGCGAGTACATTCTCTGATCATTTCATATCATGTTAGAATTATATTCCTGCTTTAGATTACTTTACTTGATGCTGTCTCGACATTATCACGGATTAGTACTATATGGATCTTTTCATACGATGTTATCCCCCTCGGGAGCTTCAGGTACATTATGTCATGTGCGTTTCACTTTCATCATGTACTCCTGTGCTTTCACCATACATGTACACTCTTATGAATCATGTACTCTCATGTTCACGGAGCCCTCATGTATACTATCACATGCACCCTTTTATGGGCCTTCATGTGATATCATGTATAATAACATAACCTGCTTAGATCCTTGTGTATTGATTGGGGGAAACGGAGGAGTACAAATAGTCATGTGAACAAATTTTATAGTAGTGTAGATCATGTGAAACTCCTTAGTGTAGATCATGTACTAATCTGTCCTGTTCACATGTGCTATCCTGTACTCTACATCACTAGCCACTATTAGTTCTCTATATACAGTAGCTATTTACATACAGTTCTCTTCTTTTACATCACGTACTTCCTTTCAGTTTCCTGTATCTTACTCTACTGCATGTTTATATTTTCTAACCTGCTATGATCTGTTGAGATGTATTATGCTCGCTCTTGTCTGGACTGGACCTGTTGAAAATATTACAGAGGACGAGGAGGAGGCCTGTGTGGATACCTTCTACGGGGCAGCCCTAGACGACACTTGTGAGCTGGACTCTCAGGAGGACCCAGCTCTAGCTGATGACATTACCCCTACTGCCTAGACTAGTTTAGATAGGCTTTATCTTACTTATGTTGTCTTGAGACTAGCTTAGTCAGGCCTTATTTCTGTCATTTGGGATCTGGATTGTATATATTCTTTCATACTCTGTAGTTGAGACATATATTTCTGGATGTTTGCTGAGATGTTATCTTAGACACTTAGACTTCCTGATCATCTGTTTTTCATTTGAGTTCTATATCACATCGTACTTCTTCTTCCTTAGTTGTGATTGAGTTTACTTTCTGCTATGTCACCCCCATTCGGGGAGTATAAACTGTTTAGCATTATATTGTTAGATGTTGTGACCTAGGACAGTGTTCTACTGCCGACACTGCAGCGTAGGCTGGACGTACCCACTTCTCGTGCCCTTACTCTAGGGTGCGGGTCGTGACAACTCCACCTTCTTCTTCTTCTTTTCTCCCTCCTTCAGATTCAGCATGTGGTTTACGATTATAACATACTCCAGTCAAATATGGAGCATATACAGACAACTATAAATAGGCTAACTTCAGTTGCTCATATTTCCCTGATGCACCTGCTATCCATGCTGCCCATGTTGACCTTGGCATGGCCTGGTTGGTTGCAAGGATCCTCTATTTGCTTCCACCGGATGTTATGATCAACTTCCATGCCCCAAAACCACCACTACCATCAAAGCAACAATATTTATTTGTATTTATACTATTTTGGTATGTTTGTACTTTTATTTCGTATTGATAGATCGATTAGATAGGAATACTACGATGGGTTGCATCGGATCCCGTATATTATGTTATGATTATGTCTGTGTTTTGCTTGATTTTTAAATTTATATTTTCAAATTTAATCAACTCAACGGTATACCAGTGACACTTAACGACACATAACTTGTTGGAGCTTTTCCTTGACATATAGAGATCTTGCTCTCATTTTATGCCTAGTTTTTTAGTCTCACATCGAAAATACACCAAGTTGTGTATCTCAATATAATGCAACGTGTGGTATTGAGGTATGCACATAGGGTGGTGATCCTAAGGTGGGAACAATGTGGGTGATTTTTCTAGGAGGTAAGGATACGGCTCCATATTAAAGCATTAATGCTTTTTGACATGCTCTTAAAATTAATTCCTTAGGAGCTAACTCTCGTTGGGGCTTAGCGACTCGAACTCAGACTCGGACTCGGACTCGGACTCGGACTCAGGCTCGGGCTCATGAGACATAATGTGGCATTTGTTGGCGTACTTTGCACTTAGCGTTTCACATACGGAGCGGTTACTAGACTGACATTATATGTTTCTCTCTTCTCTCTCATTCGCTAAGTTCTTGACGAAATTCAGATAGCAAAGAATAGAAAAACAGAGAGAGAGAGAGAGAGTTATGCCCATCCGAGGAGTCAGAAGAGCATTTCGATAGAGTGTTTCGTAGTTCCTTTTTAAACTTGCTCGTTTCTGAAAGCTGATCGTATGAGGCGAATCTAGATTTTGAGAACTGGCTATCCGTTATCCCAGCAGGCCTTTCCTTCTCATGTTCATCTCTTCTCCATCTATAACTCATTATTTCCCAATCACAACACGTTTAAGAGGAAGAACGAGATATTCTCTGATCTAATCAGAAATCTTTTGTGGACTTTCTTCGTTGTTGCTACGAAATCCATTTGTGCCTTCTTTGAAGTGTTACATTTGATTTCGTATCTCTGAATCCTCCAGGATCTCAGTTGTGCACCTTCCTGTAGGACTGTTGAGCTCCTCTAGAGAGGGGGGCGAATAAAGTGCGTGCATGTACAGCACACCACTTAAAAAAAATAGATTATAAACTATGGCAGATATAAGATACAGTAAATTAAATACAGTAATCAAGAGATAGAAGACCAAACTCAATGAACACCGCGATATGTATTAGTTTTACTATGAGAGGACTAATTCAGTCGCGAGTACACTTGTCCACTGTTAATATACTATTTGCAAGCTAAATGAGAGCTTGTCATCTCTTTACAACATCATGCCTTGGTGACGAACACCCGACCGACTCCAACAAACTTGTGTACAAAAACTAAAAAGTTTTTTGACTGGCGACCTCTTTACAACTCTTTCAACCAAAGACTCTAAATCGAACAGAATGTTACTAGCTTTGGCTAAGAGTGGTATAGCGAGATTTGAAAGCTTTTAGAGAGATAAAAAAACACTTAGGAAGAGATAGAGAGAAGAGTGAATGAGTGATTAGAAATGTGAAAATCCTTCTCTATTTATAGTTATTTTCCTGACCAAACTCGGGCAAAATTCGGGCTGAGTTCGGATGCTAGAATATCGCATTTGAATGTTGCATGCAGATTTGAGGCAACAGAAATTCAAAAATCCTTGATCGAACTCGGTCCGAACTCGGACCGAACTCGGTCAGAGGTCTGGCCGAATTCTATATAATTAGAATGAGATTTTTTGATGATCCAAATTGCATAGGATTTTTGGCTATATGGATATGTGGGATTTAGGTAGGCTTTTTGGATTTGTGGACTGAGAAAACCAAAGCCAGTACTATTCCGAACGATCTTACATTTATATTTCTAGACTCAATAAAAGTAAAAATATAGAAGAAAACATAAAATGACTCGATCTGCATTCTGATACAATCTTTTTTGGATGACGATACAATGATCATTGTAGATGTAGTTATAGTACGTTCTTTTGATATTGATTTCAGTAACCTGTAACATTAGTAGCAGTTCGTATATTTTGCGTATCGACTTAAGTTATCGTTGATTATCAAAATCAGGTGTGACCATTTAGCCAATAGGCCAACAATCTCTTCTATTTTGATAATTGACAAACTTGAGTCTATACCAAAATATAACTAAAATGTAACTTTGAAAATAATATACTTGACTTGTTCATTGATTGGAATTTTTCGTTAAAATTTTGGTATTGCTCTTCTCCCCTTTTGTCATGTACGCAAAATTAGTAGCTCCCCCATAATATGTAAAGCCAACAATTTAGCACAGATAAAGAAATAGAAAAAGTAATATCCATGCCAAAACAAGTCATAATACAGTAGAACTAGTAGCAGCGTAAATGAACTAAAACTCAAAGAGCATGAACTAGAATATAACAGAAGGAAATACAACTGAAAACCAAATGCATAAAGTCATAACTGAAAGAGTTTGTGACTACTACATAAGTCCAACTAAAGAAGTTTGGACTACTATAAAGTGCATAGCTACATAGATCACCATCAGCAGACGAGAACCACAAAAACTCTAAACTAAGAGCCCAAAACACATACGAGCATCATCATCGGCTGGAGGAACAGGCGGCTGAGGATCGAAGTAAGCAGTAGTCGGATCAAAGTATCCGAAAGTGGTCGGATCATCAAACCTCGAACCGTCAAAGCCAGGATGACAGATTATCAGATAAGAAGCTGAAGGATGATGCTCCAAACTCCAGTACAGATTAGCAATTCAATTCCTCAAGATCTGAGCCTGAGAGGTATGGCGAAACTCAGCATCGACATAGCTTTGATGACATTGTCTAGAGAGGGTGACAAAGTCATCGAAGCGCTGATAGAAGTACGGATCAAATCATAAGAGACATCTATCCTAATGCATGATGTACAGTCACTTTGGGGAACGCTCAGCCTGTATATTAAAATATGTGGAAGATTGTTGGAGTTTTATTTTTTTATTTTTTGAACTCTAGAAAATAGTCCCACATCCATGTGGCAACCCCAAGTATATATGTATTTCAATACAAGATTCATCTTTTATTGACTTGTACACATGGGGAGTGGTAGCCCATGTAGTTGAGATGGTGAGGTGTTCTCCTAGAGGGCTTGGTTCAAGACACCAAATAAATATTTATGTTGGGCGGACGAATGGCGCAAAGTTGTGCAAAGCGGCGCTTTGATGGTGCACTTTGCATGTACATATCGAGCGCGAGATGGCACTTTTGCGTGTAGTTGAGCCTTTGCGCTCGTTTCACGCAGTTGCAGCACGTGGGTGTTGGGCACGTAGGCGCATAAGGTACTGTGGTGTTGGGCATAGAGGTGCGTGAGCGCTCCACACGGACGCTGAGTGTGAACACTTCAGGCAAAAATATTGATCTGTGCGCAAAAATGGTTGTTTGTTGCTCTGGGAACGTAACTGTCATTTAATAGGGTTATTGCTTTAACGTCCACTTAATGGGGAGTTATTCTTAGAGTTTAATACCCATTATGGATAGTGGGCAACTTAGGGGGTTGGAAGAGGGAACAAGTGAATATATGCTACGTGAGATGATATAGCAGCAGCACCACTATGAGCAATCCGTACACGCTAAGGAGAGTCCAAGTTTTGTTCAAGCCGTTCGTACAAGAGTGACAAAGGGAGCGTTCCAGAAGTTCATGCTTTTGAACTTATTGGTTCATGGGAGCAGATCGACGAAATAAGGTCGAATCTTACTTTGAGCAACGGTGATCGTCATCATCCCGACCAACGATCAATAATCTTTCTACTTTATGTCTCCCATATTCAGTTTGTAGTTATAACGAGCTTTGTACTAGCAAATGTGTTGCAAGTTTTTTTGTCTTTTCATTTTTCGCAAGTTGTCTTCTTCTTTTTTCCGTGGTTGTAAACTTTGGTGTACAAGTTGTAATTTTCGGTTTTCTACGTAGTTTGTATTTTATTTGTAACTGCTAAAACAACAACAGCTACTTATCCTATTGAATCAAGAAAGTGATATCTTCATAAGAGCATCATTAGTAGTTGGGACTCTCAAATGCAATTCGGGGTCCAATTTTTTTAAAAAAAGGTAAATGTAGAATGAGTTGTATTTGTATGAGAATAATAGGAAATGATAAAGCGAGTTCCGGTCACAAAGATTGTGTGGTCAAAAATTGATGTAGAAAAAAATATATATAAAGTCTAGAATCTAGAAAGTTGGGCTCCAAATTGGGACTTACTATTCTAAAAAACGAGTTCCTATAATCCAGAATCTAGAAAGGGGAGGCACCTATGGGTGGAATGGAAACGAAATTGTAGAAACTGGGACTAAGGATGAGACTTACTATTCTACAAAATGAGCTCCTACATTCTAAATCTAGAATCTAGAAAATGAGATAGGTCTTACTAATGATGCTCTAAGAAGACTCGGACTAGTCTCTTAAGTCGAGTCTTCTCCACAAGAAAGAAACTAACTTAATTACTCGAGGAAATTGTGGTTCATGAGCAAAAAAAAGATAGAATTGAATGGTCAAACAAGCAATAATCGTTAAAAAAGATTTGGAATTATTTTCCTCTGAAAAATATTCTAACTCAATGTACTAAGGATCGCAGTCAGGTTATGAAAATACATTTCCATCAAGAAAGGGTCTCTCACTTTCTGTCACTAGCTGAGGTGATTTTAACATGTCATTAATAATACAAACCTTGTGGTTACAATTCTTTCCACCTTGCATTGGTACAGATGAGTCCAAGTGTTCGTAGACTTGGGAGCCATTAGTCACCGAGTCCCTCTCCATCCATGTAACCCATGTAGCCCCTACTATGGGTTCATTTAGACCACGTTTGGTCCACAAAAATTATGACCTTAAAACTAAAAAGTTTATTTATTTTTTATATTTGGATATCCAAGGAAAGAAACGGAAAAAAAAAAATAGCTTGCAGGAAAGTAAATTAGGGGAGGGGAATAATTCTCCCCACCCACCTCAAGGATTCTTTTTTCCTTCCAACTTTCTGCATTTATTATAAAAAATTTGGACTAAATTATTTCTGCTTAAAGATGTATTCCGACTATATTCCTAGACTTTCTAAACACCGATTTCGTTAATGAAATTGTAATTTTTTATGCCCATAAAAAAATGAAAGAACCATTGTCTCTCAGTGATGTAGAGATGAATGGATTTTCCTATTTCAAATTGTATCTTTTATCTTTACCTAGACTCTTTATCTTCTAGGAAAAATCAGAACTCTAATGTGTTTAGGGTTATTTAGTAAGATGGCCTCATATAATATAATATGTGATATTAGAATTTGGGTCTCCAAATATAGTAAGTATAGTCCAATATAGTAAAACTATAAAGGGACATTAGGTACACTGTAATTTTTGTATTCCGCAAAAAAAAAAAAGATTCAAAAGCCTATACATATGTCCGTTTAGGTTATAAAAATTTATTTTTGGAAACTATAAATATCCGAAAAAATAATTTACCCACAAAATATGGAAATCCTATCCCTTAAATATGTGGGTATAATTTTTTTATTGTCAGAGCATTTTTTTTCTTTTTTTCAATTTTTTTCCTTTTCATTTTTTAAAGAATTTTTTTGTTTTTTTTAAGAAAATTAAAGGGTTTTTTTTTTCATTTTTTAAGAATTATTTTTCAGAAATTTGATTCATGTGATTATACTATTCAGGGCTATATAGTATATTAGTGTGTACCAACCCCGGTTAAATGTTCCTTCCTATCTATAACCCAACTAGCCAAACCCTTGTGAGATTTTAGAATGTTTTTTTTGTGATGTCCGACGATACGCACGGGACTTCGTACACGCTGCATTATATGCCTGTTGGGCCCACCGCCCCCAACTCCCACCAAATAAATAGAATTAATAATATGCTCCCGTAGCTCGATCCACTGATCTTCCGCCACCCAGCCGGGGTCTTATACCTCTCTTCGATAACCACAAGAGCCACTCGAGTTTGATGAGATTTTAGAATAATTTGGCATGTCGTATGTGCATATTTTGGAATTTACTATTGTTTTGTTTCATTTTTACTTTTTTCTAGCGTATTTGGAATATATAATTATTATGTTTATGCCTTGTTAGATTTTAAATTTTTATTATAGTCCATCCTAATTTATCGGGCTGCGGCCACTGGTATCCCTCTAGAGTCGTCTCTTCGGCGGAGGCATCGGCGGACGCCTCTGCCATCTCGATATCCACCTCCAATATTTGTAGATGTGTTTTGGACGTCATCTATAGACATAGTTCGAAAGTATAGCTTAAGTTACAAAAGATAATATGCAGAAACTTTTAGAAGATTTATGACATGGAGGCCCCCAGAATCAGTTGATGTCTAAGTAATAGGCCTACTAGGCCCAAAAACTAAGCGATAACCCAATAAATGGTAAAGCTAGATCTGTTCTCCTTTGCTGGCCCAATATCTATTAGCCCAATATCGGGCTATTATAAGAGAGAAAATAAATACAATTCGACTACGCAAACATGAATAAGAGTTTAGAATAAGAACTTGTAATATGGATTGTGACACCTAAATTTTGCTAACATTAAAAGTACATTGATTTTTCTCTTTAGCCAAATGAAAAAAATCAAAGGAGTGGATGCATGTAAATATGACAACCTTTCTTGGCCGAGTTTGAATAATTAGGAACACATGAGTTCCCCCCCCCCCCCCCCCAGGATTTTTGAGAAAAAAATACATCTTTGAATTGCTTGGTTTTGAAGTCGCACCTAAATTTTGAACCCTTTGATTTTCAGGCTCCCACTAACGTAAGATATATACAGCTTTACTAACATATCCGATGCTAATAGAGACAATATGATTATATCCAACTTGTATGTATATTAGGTCAACTTAATTTATGATCTGGGGATTATTTTTGTTTCTTAAATGTTAATTTGACATAAAAAGGAAAGAGAGTGGCTAACCCTAAGCTTATTGTCTTTTGTGAATATAATCTTGCCATCTATATGAGACATTGTATTGTGTTTCATGTCACCTAAGAATCACAATATACTGAAAATTACTGAGAAACCAATTTCGGGGTTGGGTTGTATGAAAAATCCACCCGCAGGATGGCTTTTATGAAATGCCCAGAATTATATAATTACACGTCAAATATTCAACGATTCCCTTTAGATGCTATGTATTTACAAAATTAACATTTTCATAGTACCAAAAATACATATTCGCGCAAATTTGGTCATATATATATGATTTTGAATTAAAAAAATATATATAATTTTGAATTAAAAAGTCAGATTTGGATTACGATTTTCGTCTTCTTCTTCTTCTTCTTCACGAGAGATCTGAATTCCATTGCTCTCATCTTCAATATAGATCGCAAAGATCGTTCGTAGTTCACTTTAATTTTCTTCAGTCGAACTTTGATCATCGCTCACCATCATCGCTCATCATCATCATCATCATCATCATCATCATCATCATCATCGTGGAGAGATTTGAAGTTTTTCGGCATTTAGGTCAATTGTGGAGAGAAGATCTTCTTCTTATCTTTTATAGATCTTAAAACAATGTGAGAGTTCAGATATGTAGAAATTTCTTCATCATCTTCGCATATCTCGAATTTTTTTGCTGAATTTGAATTTGTTATGAAGATTTATAACTGAGAAACGATTAGAGAGATATTTAATCTCTTTTTTTGTGAGAATATGAAGACGAATGATATTCGTCGTGCTAATATGACTGGAATTGTCATTATTCGTTCACTTGTCACAGAGCAAGAGCATTCTCCATCATATTTAGACGGCCGTTAGTTTTGGACGGAGAATGGCCAATTTCCTTGAGAATGATCATTCTTCATGAGTTTTAGACGGAGAATGATCATTTTCATGCATTTTAACACCGAAAATGTCATTCTCCATTTAATTTAAAATGGAGAATGGAGAGAATGGCATTCTTCGTATTAAATTATACGAAGAATGGTCATTCTCATGCGTTAAAACACTAGAATGACTATTCTCCATGTAATTTAACAAGAAGAATGGCATTCTCAGTTAGTTATTCTCTGTCATATTTAGATGGAGAAAGAGCATTCTCTGTCATATTTAGACGGAGAATGATCATTCTTTGTTAGTTTTAGACGAAGAATGGCCAATTCTCTTGAGAATGATCATTCTTCGTGAGTTTTAGACGGAGAATGATCATTCTCATGCGTTTTAACACGGGGAATGTCATTCTCCATTTAATTTAAAATGGAGAATGGCATTCTCTGTATTAAATTATACGGAGAATGGCAATTCTCATGTGTTTTAACATTGGGAATGCCATTCTCCGTGTAATTTAACACGGATAATGACATTCTCCTTGTAATGTAATACGGTGAATGACATTCTTCGTTTTAAATTAAATGGAGAATGCTCATTCTCATGCGTTAAAATACTGGAATGACTATTCTCCGTGTAATTTAACACGGAGAATGGCATTCTCAGTTAGTTTTAGACGGATAATAATCATTCTCCGTTAGTTTTAGACGGAGAATAATGATCAGAAATGTGTTGTCCTGTTTTGTGATCTCTTTTGTTCTATGTTATCAGGAGGGGGAATGGATTCAAGTTGTTTAGTTAATCTTTGTTTCAAGGGAGACATAGTTTTCTGCCGTGTCACATATAAAAGTACCGTAGAATTTTTAAAGTATCAAGTGTCATATCGATGGACTTCTTTGGATCCACTTTTCTTTCATTTGAAGTTTTTGCATTCCGATGGGACTGAACTGTACGTTGACAGTAATTTTTTACTTCGATCATTGGTTGGGGGTTTCCATGGTACCCATGACGTGAGCTCTGATCTATTTGTGGAGCAAGTATACTCTTTATGTTCTTCATCAACATCTTTTCCTTGTCAAAGAACTCCCATGGGACCTTCGTCTACCTCTGTTAGTTCTTTTAGTAGATATTCTTCTACTGTAAAGGATAAACGAGTAGTAGAATTTTATGAGGGCTCAATTTAGACAATAAATAAAAGGAAATCGAATATGTGGCCTGGATCAATTACCGACGTTGGTCAGATTTTTCTAAATGGTGTTGAAGAAGTTAGGCACGCTGTTAGGAAGATATGTTTTGAATCTCGTCATCCATTCCATATTTTAAAATTTGAGCCAGGAAGGTACACTGTTTACTGCAAGAATTACAAGACCCATACTTGTTTGTGGAGCTTCCATGCTATATCCATTTCGAAAGATAATCAAATTTTTTAGGCGAATAGGTATGTGGGAGAACACAATTGTGGAGCTGGTTATATGGATAAAGGTAATCTAGTTGTTCCAGCAAAGTTTGTGAAAAGTTTGGTTAGTGACATTGTTCGGATGGATCCTAAAAAGTCGGCAAAATCAGTTATCGATGAATTCAAGGTTGACTACGGTTTATCTCTTACCTACGGGTAGGCATACCATGGCATTAGGCTGGTACACCAAGAAATGTACGGAGATGATGTTAGAGCTTACACCGACTTGTGTTGGTATGTGGACAAGGTAAAGGAAACCAATATTGTTCCGTTATCGACTTTCAGAAAGATGATACGTCAATGAGGTTTCGGCGGCATTTTCTTTCATATGGGGCTTGCGTCGAAGGTTTTCAATATTGTCGCCCAATGCAATATTTGGAGACAACTTTCCTTACAGGGAGGTTTAGAGGATGTTTAACGTCTGCTACAGCGAAGAATGGTGACCAACAGATCTACCCTCTTGCCTACGGTATAGTTTCGGGTGAAGATGGCGACAATTGGGAATGGTTCCTTAAAAATCTCAAGAATGTTATTGGATGTAGTAGGCGTATCATTTTTCTTTCGGATCAAGTCACCGGTTTAGTTTCTGAAGTTCCTAAAGTCCTCCCTACTGCTTACCATAGCTATTGCTTTTATCACATGAAGAATAACATACCGCTGAAGGAGAAAGGAATAAAAGAAAGTATCCGTATGTACTTGAAGCTTGGAGGCAAAAAGTATATGCTCTAACGTCAGGTGTGTAAGTCAGACATATATATGGAGCTTTTATGTGCATTCTCTGTTATTTTAACAAGAAGAATGGCCATTCTCCATTTACATCTCACGGAGAATGGCATTCTCCGTGTTCCTTAACAAGGAGAATATGCATTCTCTATTAGTTTGGAACGGAGAATGACCATTCTTCGTGTTTATAACATGGAGAATGATCCCTTTTTCATGTGCTTGTGCCTTGACTTCCTTCTTAATTAATTTCTTTTTTTCCTGTACAAAGGTGGTTATAAACAAGTAGTTAAGAAGATATATGATCTGAATTGTGGTCATGTTGTGAATTGGATGGATAAACAAAAACCTGAACATTGGTCAAATGCATTCTTCCCTGGATGTGGATAAGGCGAGGTTGCTACTAGTTGTGCGGAGTCGTTCAATTCATGGATAAAGGCTGAGAAGAAAATACCTATTTCAGCACTTGTAAACATTATCCGAGTGAAGATAATGAAGATGATTTCGGATCGCTACAAGGATGTAATTGATTTAAATAACAAATTGACTCCATACGGCAAGAATATGCTGAAGCAGCTTACAGATGATAGCATGTCTTATAAGGTATATCGGTCTGGTAATTTTGAGTTTGAGGTGATGGCAGATACTTCCACACACCTGGTGAATCTTCTTGATTGGCATTGTAGTTATCGCAGATGGAAGGTATATCGATTCCATGCAGCCATGCAATCCAAAGCATCAACTTTGGTTCGGGCAAATCAGTTTACGATTTTGTGGAGCAGTATTGGACATCAGATTTCTACAAGAAGATATATTCATATGCAATTCGTCCAGTTTCAGATTGTGAAAAATAGCTTGAAAATAATCCAACTGACTTGGTTCTACCACCTGTTCCGAAACGGGGCCCCGATCGTCCAAAGGCGAACCGTTATAAGAGCAACTATGATAACAAGGAAAAAGAGAAGAGGAAGATGAGGTGCCAGAATTGCCTTAAATTAGGTAATCACAATCGCACCACTTGCCCTCTCCTCCCACGTCCTTCTACGGGGGTCGAGGGGGCAGCGCCCCCTCATTAATACATATTCAGTTCTTCTTTCTTTTATATAATTATTTTTTGAACACATTTCTTACATTTTTATCAATGTTGCTATTTTCAAGTCTGTTATATCTAATGTTTCATAGTTTTTTGACTACATAATAGCAATTCTCCGTATAATTTTACACGGAGAATGGAATTCTCTATTTCAAATTACACGGAGAATAGCATTCTCATTTATTTTAATACTGGAAATGTCATTCTCCGTGTAATTTAACACGAAGAATGGAATTCTTCGTTTTAAATTACACGAAGAATGGCATTCTCATTCGTTTTAACACTGGGAATGCCATTCTCCGTGTAATTCAACATGGAGAATGACATTCTCTTTTTAAATTACACAGAAAATGAACATTCTCATGCATTTTAACACTGAGAATGCCATTCTCCGTGTTAGTTTAACACAGAAAATAGAATTCTCCATTTTAAATTACACGGGGAATAATATTCTCATTCGTTTTAACACTGGGAATGCCATTCTCCATTTTAAATTATACAAAAAATGAATATTCTCATGCATTTTAACACTGAGAATGCTATTCTCCGTGTAATTCAACACGGAGTATGACATTCTCCGTGGTTAACTTTACGAAGAATGCTATTATCAGTGTAATTAAAATCGAGAATGCCATTCTCTGTGTTAGATTAACACGGAGAATGAACATTCTCATGCATTTTAACATGGAGGATACCATTCTCCGTGTAATTAAAATGGAGAATGCCAATCTTCGTGTTAAATATCATGGAGAATGTCATTCTCCGTGTAATTTAACACGAAAAATGAATATTCTTATGTGTTTTAACACTGAGAATGTCATTCTCCGTTTAATTAAAATGGAGAATGACATTCTTGATTTAAATTACACGGAGAATGACATTCTCAGTGTAATTTAACAAAGAGAATGAACATTCAAATGCGTTTTAAGACGGAGAATGTCATTCTTCGTGTAATATATACGAAATTAGCGAACATAAACTTAAAGTTTTTTTCACTATTGTTTTCAATTTTTTTTGACTGCATAATTGACACTCTTCGTGTTATTTGACAAAGAGAATGGCCGTTCTCCATGAAAAAGTGACGGATAATGGCCATTCTTAGTCATTATTACACAGAAAATGACCATTCTCCGTGATTTTATTATAGAAGACACCACAGATGTTACAAAAGATACATACAAAGAAAAATAAAATTCAAACAGAAGGTATAGAAAGGAGTTCTTTTATTAATATGTCTACAACGGATCTATTACAGATTCAGAAAGACTCATACTGTTCTTCCTCAAAGGATCTATTAAAAAGACTCATATTGTTCTTCTACAAAGGATCTATGACAGATTCAGAAAGGCCTAAAGAAGTCTAGAATGGGGTTAATCTTTACAGAAGTGCAATCCTTATTCTTCTTGGTGCACATACTAGAAGATTGATCTCCATCGAAGCGTATTTCTCCACAGGGCAGAGCACAACCTGTGGCTCTTCAAGCATAACGGGCTACTAGACCGTTACTGAGAAGGGCATAGAGTGACCTCTAACTTTTCAACAAAGCACGAGGACTGCCAAGATGTTGTTCAGATTCGAATAAGGTGTTCCAATGCATCTCGAGATTCACTACTACGTGTTCTTCTACAAGGATATAACTACTTTGAACGAAGAGATCCACAGCCAACAGCTAATTGATGCCCGGCCAGGGTTCTCTTAAACTAAGTCAGGGTCGTGTATAATAGGAATGCTATGAAGATGATGGAGTTTGCTCCTCAAGCAACCCCTTTTATAGGCCATATTGTCCAATAAATGTAGATGAACCTAATAGTCAGCATAATAAATCTCATTTAATAGATTCGTTACAGGTGGATGCCATACCGCAAACTCCTCAACTTTCCTCCGATAAAGAAGGTGGCATTTAAGAGTTGTTACAGGTGGATGTTATGCCGTAAAATCCTCATTTAATAGATTTATTACGTGCAATTTAAAACGGATAATGGTCATTCTTATGCATTTTAACACTGGGAATGACCATTCTCCGTGTAATTTAAAACAGAGAATGACATTCTCCGTGTTAAATTATACGGGGAATAGTCATTCTTATGTATTTTAACACGAAGAATATCATTATTCGTGTAATTTAACAAGGAGAATAAAAAGAAAATAACAAGGAGAATGACATTCTCCGTGTTTGTATGAACGGAGAATGGCATTCTCCGTGTAATTTAACACGGAGAATGGTCATTTCATGCGTTTTAATACTGGGAATGGCCATTCTTCGTGTAATTTAATACGAAGAATAGAATTCTCTATTTTAAATTACACAAAAAATAGTATTCTCATTCGTTTTAACACTGGAAATGCCATTCTCCGTGTAATTCAACACAGAGACTAACATTCTCCGTCTTAAATTACACGGAGAATAACATTCTCATTCGTTTTAATACTGGAATACCATTCTCTGTGTAATTTGATATGGAGAATGGAATTCTCTGTTTCAAATTCATTAAGCGCTTCATAAAGTATGCCGTATACAAGAGGCAGTTGGGTGCTTTCTATTGTGGACATTTTGTATGAAAAATCGTCTGTGTGCTATCGTACTACACCATAGCCTTGCAACTTTTTCTCATCTTCTCAACTTTTCTTCTGACAATAGGCCCATTACCGTCCTCACGGATTTTGCATCTTCCTTGCCCTTGTCGTACGTGTTGGGCACCAAGGGGTTGTAGTGTGCCCACACGTAGGAGCTCAAGTTGAATGTGAGCAGTGTGTAGTTTTTTTTTGGATTTATTAAACAGTGGAATGAATATCCACTCTATGTCTTCCTATAAATCTAAGATGAAGTTTTCTACATCTGTTTTGAAATTGGTAAGGGCGTCGGCGGTTGCGTCTTTTTCATGAGCATGTTCAATGATGGATTATTTGTCAAAAATAAAATACAATATCATGAGTTACTTTCATCGGTGTACACATGAATAGGGATTTTTCATTTTTTGATTCTTACCAATGTATGGGGCATCATGAATGCAGCCCACTTATATTGCACCTACTGTGAACTTGACTGTACTCCCCTTTTATTGTTGTCTTTAATTTGTTTCATCTTGCTTATTAATACGTTGAGTATTTCAGCTTCAATGTCTTGATAATCGAAGATGTCTTGTAAATCTATTATTGTCAAGATGACATCAACTCCGTATTGATCTTTGCTAGTCGCATATACAACATTACTGCACATAAATTTATTTTAGATTAAATTAACAGAAATTTGTCATAAATAATTGTGAAAAAGACTAGAAAAAATAGAGTTCAGAATACATACAGTGGAGTGTTCTTGCTTGGGAATAAGATTTTGTTGTAAAGCTTCTGCAGCTCTTCATCTGCATCATTCCAAAGTCTTAGGTCCTTGCATTCCTTTAGTATATCACCGCTCTTTATTAGTTCAGCAATTCTGTCATCTTTTTCGGCTTTCGGATCTGCCTTCTTATTGTTTCTTTTCATTCTTGGCTGAGTTTTTTTTCTTTCGGATCGGTATTAATCTTCCACTTTTTATTAGCCTCTATTAATGTTTTCTTACCCAAGGGAGTAAAATCTTCATCGGCTAATACTGCTGATGGTTTTACCAACCTCTTTTGCTGCGACCTTCCTCTTTTTTTGGTTACTACTGGATCATAAAGTTCAGCAGATTGTTGTTCAACAGCTTGTTGAGGCTCTTTAACCTTTAATACTTCAATTATGGCATCAAGATTAGCAATGTTTGCATCCTTTTCAATGACTTCTTTATTCAACAATCCAACTTTTCCTTGAAGCTCGCTTTTCTCTTTAATTAGCCTTTTATTTGCATCTCTGAGCTGCTCTGTTATTTGCACTAATATAAAACAAACACCAATTAAGGGGAAAATATCAATAAAAAAAGAGAAAAAGAAAAGGTAATTCTTCATGTAATTTAACACGGAGAATGGTTATCCCCATGCATTTTAACACTGGAAATGACCATTTTTCGTGTTATTTAACTCGGAGAATGACCATTCTCCTGTATTTTAGCACGGAGAATGGCGTTCTCCGTGTTCTTAACATGGAGAATAGTCATACTCATATGTTTTAACACTAGAATGACCATTCTCCGTGACAGTTATACGGAGAATGGTACAGAATGGCATTCTCCGTGTACCTTAATACGGAGAATGCCATTATCTGTGTAATTAAAACAGAGAATGGCATCCTCTGTGTAATTTAACATGGAGAATGAACATTCTCCTTTTAGCTAACACGGAGAATGAAATTTTTTGTATTTTCAACACGGAGAATGGTCATTCTCATGCGTTTTGACACTGGGAATTTCATTCTCCGTGTGATTTAATACGGAGAATGTCATTCTCCGTTTTAAATTACACGGAGAATGGCATTCCCAGTGTCAAAATGATAGAGAATGGTCATTCTCCGTGTAATTTAACACGAAGAATGTCATTCTCCGTATTTTTATACACGGAGAACGGCCATTCTCCTGAACTATAACAAGGAGGATTACAAATCAGAAATTTGAAATAGAAAAGATTTTACCTTGTGCATGTAGCTCTTTAACATTATCGATGAGCCGTGCCTTATCAGCAATAATAACAGAATTCTGCTTTCTCAAATCCTCCAATTCATGCATAGAGCCCTCCGTCACAACGTTGGCAGCACGTTGTTGTGCTTCTTGTGCCTCGAGCTCTTTCAGTTTTTCATGTAGTTCCTCATTCTGCGCGTTGGCTACACGTTGTTGCGCTTCTTGTGCCTCGAGCTCTTTCAGCTTTTCTTTGAGTTTCTCGTTCTTAAGGTTGGCTGCACGTAATTGTGCTTCAATTGCCTCTAGCTCTTTCAGTTTTTCTTTGAGTTCTTCGTTCTCAAGGTTGGCTGTACGTAACTGCACTTCTTGTGCCTCTATCTCTTTTAGTTTTTCTTTGAGTTCTTCGTTCTGCATAATAATATTAGAATGATGTCTTCTCAAATCCTCCAATTCCTGTGCTGAGTCCTCCATCATAGCGTTCATTTCATCAAGCTGTGGTATCTCTTGTTCAGCAAACTTATCCCTACTTATTTTTTTGTGTTCCTCTCTCTCTTTTTCAACTTCTTGTATAGGTGGCTCATCTTCTTTGTGTCCTTCTTCTTTTCCAACAGATATAACCAGATCTTTGAATACCATCTTCGATTTCAATTGTTGTGATATTCCGCCCTGAGGAAGTTTGAGATTTCGTACTCATCTCATGTAAAAAAATTTGGGTAATCAGGAATTGGGTCGAACTTCCTTTTCACAAATGTACTATATTCTACAAACCAATAGAGGATGTATATTGTGCAACCTTCCATTTTGGAGTAAGTAGTGGTATAATCCCCCCTTTAGTTCTACTTGTACTTCTCTTGATGATATCCATTACATATGCCAAGATTAACCTTGGCCAGCATATACTTGTACTTCTCTTGACGAAGCCGATGCAACAATTCAAGGAACTTCTCTCTCACTTCCTTATTAGTGACTTTTTAGTGTGTGCCCTTGGAATTAGTCAGCAATCTTTTAAAATGATCTCTACACAGGCTGAAAGAGTCTGGTAGTGGGGGCTGCTGCTATTTTCCATGATCATTTTTTTGTAAATAACATCATTATCGCTTTCTTCCTTCAGCGGTAGACCGAAGATGACTGCCATATCGTCGACGCTTGGAGCGATTTCAACATTAGTGCTCAATTCAAAGTACCCGACGCCATCTTTGTCTTTTGTGTAAGTTGCAATCAAATTCTCAAGCCCTTCCGTTACCTTGGCCAATTCGGAGACATGAACTCTTTTTTGGTAGAATACCTCGACAAAATTCTAGAAACCGGTATTCTTTAAAGAATCAATAACTGGCTCAAGTAAACAGCCACCATATTTATTGACCTCCTCCATAAGATTTAGAATTGGTTTGAAAGTAGAACGGAAAATTCTTGATTCCTTATTCCTGACAGATTTTTTTTCTACAAAAAAATAAAACAAAAATTTAGGTTTCTGTCAACTGTTCTCTGTCGATATAAAACAGAGAATAGCCATTCTCCGTTATACTGATACGGAGAATGACCATTCTCCGTGTTAATTAACACAGAGAATGGCCATTCTCATGGATTTTAACACTGGGAATGACATTCTTCGTGTAATTTAACACAAAAAATGTCATTCTCCATTTTAACTTACACGGTGAATGAACATTCTCATGCGTTTTAACCCTGAGAATACTATTCTCCGTGTAATTTAACACGGAGAATGTCATTCTCCGTTTTAACTTACACATAGAATGAACATTCTCATGCATTTTAACACTGAGAATGTCATTCTCCGTATAATTTAACACGGAGAATTTTATTCTCCATTTTAACTTACACAAAAAATGAACATTCTCATGCATTTTTACACTGAGAATGCCATTCTCCGTGTAATTTAACACGGAGAATGCCATTCTTCGTTTTAACTTACACGGAAAATGAACATTCGTATGCGTTTTAACACTGAGAATGTCATTCTCCGTGTAATTTAACACGTAGAATACCATTCTCCATTTTAACTTACACGGAGAATAAACATTCTCATGCATTTTAACACTGAGAATGTCATTCTCCGTGTAAGTTAACACGGAGAATTCCATTCTCCGTTTTAAGTTACACGGAGAATGAACATTCTCATGTGTGTTTACACTGAGAATGCCATTCTCCGTGTAAGTTAACAAGGAGAATGCCATTCTCTATGTTTTTATACACGGAGAATGCCATTCTTCCTATTTTTATACACGGAGAATAGCATGAAACGAGTAATTTAACACTGAAAATGCCATTCTCCGTGTCATTTAACACGGAGAATGACATTATCCGTGTTTAACTATATGGAGAATACCATTATCAGTGTAATTAAAACCAAAAATTCCATTATTCGTGTTAGATTAATGCGGAGAATGAACATTCTCATGCGTTTTAACACAGAGGACGCCATTCTCCGTGTAATTCAACACGGAGAATGCCAATCTGCTTGTTAAATGATATAGAGAATGAACATTCTCAGGCGTTTTAACACTGAGAATGTCATTCTTCGTGTAATTTAACACAGAGAATTCTATTCTCCATTTTAACTTACACGGAGAATGAACATTCTCATGCATTTTTACACTAAGGGAATGGCATTCTCCGTGTAAGTTAACACGGAGAATGATATTCTTCGTTACAAATTACACGGAGAATAGTATGCCCATGCATTTTAACACTAGAAATTTTATTCTCTGTGTAATTTAACACGGAGAATGAAATTCTCCATTTCAAATTAGACGGAGAATAGCATTCTCATTCGTTTTAACACTGAGAATGCCTCCGTGTAATTCAACACGGAGAATAGAATCCTCCGTTTCATATTACACGGAGAATGAACATTCTCATGCATTTTAACACTGAGAATGTCATTCTTCGTGTAATTTAACACGAAGAATACTATCCTCAGTTTCAAATTACACGGAGAATTGCATTCTCATTCGTTTTAACACTAGGAATGCCATTCTCCGTCTAATTTAACACGGAAAATATAATTCTCCATTTCAAATTACACAGAGAATTGCATTCTCATTCGTTTTAACACTGGTAATGTCATTCTCCGTGTAATTTAACACGGAGAATGGAATTCTCCGTTTCAAATTACACGAAAAGTAGCATTCTCATTCGTTTTAACACTGAGAATGTCATTCTCACGGAGAATGAACATTCTCATGCATTTTAACACTGAGAATGTCATTCTCCGTGTAATTTAACATGGAGAATGCAATTCTTCGTTTCAAATTACACGGAGAATTGTATTTTCATTCATTTTAACACTGGAAATGCCATTCTTCATGTAATTTAACACGAAAAATAGAATTCTTTATTTCAAATTACACGAAGAATAGCATTCAATTTCGTTTTAACACTGAGAATGCCATTCTCCGTGTAATTTGAAACGGAGAATGGAATTCTCTGTTTCATTAAAACGGAGAATAATATTATTGATTTAAATTACACGGAGAATGACCATTCTCTGTGTAATTTGAAAGAAAGAATGAACATTCAAATGCGTTTTAAGATGGAGAATGTCATTCTTCATGTAATATATACAGAATTAGCGAACATAAACTCAAAGTTATACCTTCTTTTTGTACTTGTTTCTGCACTTCTTTTTGTAATTCTTTTTACACTTCTTTTTGCCATTCTTTTTGCACTTCTTTTTGTTTAGCATTGTTTCCCTTTTTCTTATGTACAACTTTCTTAATTAAGTATTTCTGTGGTTCTCCGTCTTTCCCTTTTATATTTTCTGCAACTGGTGCATTTTCTCTAATTGGTGATGCTGTCGGTGATGATTCTGCCGCTGATGCCGACATGGTATGAAGATTACGAATGGAGAGGAAGGTTTGAAGATTTTGGAGGAGAATGACCTAGGTTTGAGAACTGTACGATGTATGGAAGAAGTGGAAGAATCGAATCCATTTTTTTTAATAGTAGGGTTCGGGGGTGTTTTAAATTACATTAGAAGGGCAAAAAGGTCATTAGAACCCACTTTATATATTTTTTGCTAATTCTGGGCACACGATGAAACGTTATTTTGCGGTGGGTTTTACATAAAACTTTTACAATTTTTGGACATTTCATAAATTTTCCCTACTTTAATTACGACATCAAGATTAGCAATATTTGCATCCTTTTCAATGACTTCTTTATTCAACAATTCAACTTTTCCTTGAAGCTCGCTTTTTTCTTTAATTAGCCTTTTATTTGCATCTCTGAGCTGCTATGTTATTTGCACTGATATAAAACAAACATCAATTAAAGGAAATATGTCAATAAAAAAAGAGAAAAAGAAAAGATCATTCTCCGTGTAATTTAACACGGAGAATGGTCACCTCCATGCATTTTAACACTGGAAATGACCATTCTCCGTGTTTTTTAACACAGAGAATGAATATTCTCCTGCATTTTAGTACGGAGAATGGCATTCTTCGTGTTCTTCACACGGAGAATGGTCATACTCATGCGTTTTAATACTAGAATGACCATTCTCCATGATAGTTACACGGAGAATGGTAAAGAATGGCATTCTCCGTGTAACTTAATACGGAGAATACCATTATCCGTGTAATTAAAATGAAGAATGGCATCCTCTGTGTAATTTAACACGAAAAATGAATATTCTCCTTTTAACTAACACAGAGAATGGAATTCTCCGTGTTTTGAACACGGAGAATGGTCATTCTCATACGTTTTGAAACTGGGAATTTCATTCTCTGTGTGATTTAATGTGGAGAATGTCATTCTCCGTTTTAATTTACACGGAGAATGGCATTCCCAGTGTCAAAATGATAGAGAATGGCCATTCTTCGTGTAATTTAACACGGAGAATGTCATTCTCCGTATTTTTATACACGGGGAATGTCATTCTTCGTGTTTTTATACATAGAGAATGACCATTCTCCTGGACTATAATACGGAGGATTTTAAATCAGAAATTTGAAATAGAAAAGATTTTACCATGTGCCTGTAGCTCTTTAACATTGTCGATGAGCCGTGCCTTATCAACAATAACAACAGAATTCTGCTTTATCAAATCCTCCAATTCATGCACAAAGCCCTCCATCACAACGTTGGCTGTACGTTGTTGTGCTTCTTGTGCCTCGAGCTCTTTCAGTTTTTCATGTAGTTCCTTGTTATGCACATTGATTGTACGTTATTGCGCTTCTTGTGCCTCATGCTCTTTCAGCTTTTCTTTGAGTTTCTCGTTCTCAAGGTTGGCTGTACGTAATTATGCTTTAGTTGTATCTATCTCTTTCAGCTTTTCTTTGAGTTCTTTATTCTCAAGGTTGGCTACACGTAACTGCGCTACTTGTGCCTCCATCTCTTTTAGCTTTTTTTTGTTCTTCGTTCTGCACAAGAATATCAGAATGATGTCTTCTCAAATCCTCCAATTCCTATGCGGAGTCCTCCATCACAGCGTTCATTTCATCATGTTGTGGTATCTCTTATTTAGCAAACTTATCTCCACCTGTTTGTTGGTGTTTCTCTCCTTCTTTTTCAACTTCTTGTACAGGTGGCTCATCTTCTTTGTGTCCTTCTTCTTTCCCAAAAGATATAACCAGATCTTTGAATACCATCTTCGATTTCAAATTGTTGTGATATTCGGCCCTGAAGAAGTTTGAGATTTTGTACCCATCACATGTGAAAAATCTTGGGTAATCAGGAATTGGGTCGACCAATAGAGGAAGTATATTGTGCAACCTTCCATTTTGGAGTAAGCAGTGGAGTAATCCCCCCTTTATTTCTACTTGTACTTCTCTTGATGCTATCCATTACATATGCCAAGATTAACCTTGGCCAGTATATACTGTTGATGACGTCCATGCTGTCTACTAAGGCGAAGAATTTGTATGGCAAATCTGAACCGCCAGTCTTTTTGAAGAATGTAGTTTGACACAAGTTGAAGATTATTATCTTGGTCATATCATCTGGATTAACAGCTTTATCTCCTTGACGAAGCCGATGCAATAATTCAAGTAACTTCTCTCTCACTTTCTTATTAGTAACTTTTGAGTGTGTGCCCTTAGAATTCGTCAGCAATATTCTAAAATAATCTCTACATAGGCTGAAAGAGTCTGGTGGTGGGGGCTGCTGCTATTTTTTCATGATCAATTTTTTGTAAATAACATCATTATCGCTTTCTTCCTTCGGCAGTAGACCGAAGATGACTGCCATATTGTAACACCCAGTTTTCTAAAATAAGAGTAATTTTGACCCTTTGTAATTTTAGTCTTTTAATAATGAGATTTAAATCATGTTATAATTTTTGGTAATTTTTAATTCTTTTAAAAACTATTTTAATAGGTAATTTGTAATTTTGGTGTTTTGCTATTGAAATTCTAGATACTACTTGACCTAGAGACTAACCATGACCAAGAAAACCTAACCATGTGATCAGGGTGATTTATTTCTATATTTTTGCCCAAGGATATTTTGGTCATTTTGATTTTGGTGAATTATTTATTGCATTGGTGTTGTAATTTTGACTTTTGCTAGTTGTGACTTTAGAGACTAACCTAGAGTTTGACTTTGACTTTGGTGACTTAGTTAGCATGGTGTTGGACCTAATCTAACTTAAGTTGGTCTTAGTTGACTTGAGAGTGGCTAAGTTTCATGGAGAGATTGAGTGTTTAGTGCAATGGACTTTTGGCTAAGAGGTTGAGTTAGCTAGCTAATGATCTTGGCCCAAAGCCCATTCATATGAAACCCTAACCCTAAACATGGCCAGCCACAACAGCCCAACAGTGACGTAATTTTAGCCTATATAATATCTCTACGTGACCACTTGCCTCTTTTAGAACACCCCCTTTTAGAAACCCTAATTTCTTTTCCAAATTGTCATTCCTTACCATTTCTCCACCAAATTGATCTCAATCTTTTGCATTTGATTCTAAATCTGGAGTAGAGGTTGAAGGAGGCTAGCTTGCAAGGAGGAGAGCTCATTTGGATATTGCTTGAGGAAGGAGACTTCTCAATTTGGGGCTTTTTCTTGGAGATTGGCTCTCTATAGGTAATCCCTTCAAATCACCTCTAATTCCTGATTTCTTTCCATAAATGCATCCATTTAGGTGTCCCCTAGCTGTAGGTGAAGTTTGGTAGGAATTAGATTTGGTTTGTTTTCCGTATTGGACACGTATCATTCACTAGGTTTAGGTGCTTGTTGAAATGCCTCAATAAAGTTTTTATTGTTGTTTTCAAAAACTAATTTTACAAAAATATAAATCTATGTGTGTTTTCATTTCCCCTTAGACTGAGCTGGATATCGTGTCATATTCGTGTCCAAATTGGATACGAACATGCTCGTAGCACACAGTACACTGTGTCCTACTGCTCGAGGGGGTTTTCTTTTCGTACAGGCCACGTGGACAGCTTCCACTTGGCATGGAGGTGGGGGGCATGACTGACATGTCAGCCCCCAAGCCTCGTGTCATGATGATTCATGTCGAACACGATATCCAGTGTGTACTGTTTTGCACTGACACGCGTACGCACGAGATCTGCTTCTGATACGGGTCTCGGGTCCGCACAGGGCACGTCGTGGACACTTCGTGTTGTGTTAAAAGTGTAGCCCTACATATGGGCTACACGTGGACATGGCCACGTGGCTCCACGTGATCCGTGTCGTATCCATGAGCTCTTGCACCCACTGTACGAGACTGCTCTGTGCAATGTGTGTCTGTGTGTGTTTAATATGGTTTGGACACCTCATGTCCAGTTGTTGGACTTGAGATAAACCCTATGATAAGAATACATGTCTGACACTTGTTATCACATATTAATTTGATGTTAAATTGGATCTTCACATGTTAATTTAGGGTTTGTGACTCTCGTGCATTCAAAACTCAGATACATGTCTTAGCAACAGAGAACACTTGCATGTACATTGCCTATATACCACATTACCTATAACACTTCACCATAATTGAGTGTCCTGCATCATTCACTACACTTAGATCAAGTTTGGTATCAGAACACATATTACCTGCATATGTCTGCATCTAAATTTGGCCTGTACTTGGTTATGTCTGCAATACTCTCCACATATTACTGCATTAGTTACAATATATTGCATTGCACTCTTTTCCATGCCCAGCACATCATCCACTGCATTATCCTACACACTATGTATCTGTCCTGCATGTATACCCCACTAATGGCTTGCATCAGTTCACATGCTCCTAACCTCAATAAATTTACTGCTTGCATTCGATTTCTTGTCATCGAATTGGTTCAGCCATCTAGACTTGAATATCCATAGTTCAGACCTGACATATGTAAGGTTTATGAGAGTACTCCATGTCATGCATTCACTATATGTATCCTGCACATCCTAATACATGTCCATCTTGTTTAGGTTTACATTTCTACTATCTTTAAACCTCTGTGGTACCAAATTCTTATGCACTTTATGTTCAGTCATGAACATGGCTCCTGTATACCCTAAGTATCAGTTACCACATATTAGAGATAGGTCACTGCATTTCATTTAGTCCCAATTTATACTTGATTAGCCATACCTTCAATTGCTATTCAATCCTAAACTGTTATGGCTCAAGATTTGAATGTAGTAGCAGTCACATTCCCTACTTGGTTCAGTTCCTACCTTTTAGACATTAGCTCAACCCATAGGTTTATTCCTCTTTGTTCAATTCACTTGTATACTATTTGATGTCCTACCGATCTACTCTGCATCAGGAATGCAGCAATCCATACATTCTTCTGTTCTGACCATTGAGTCAGATATTGAACTTCAATGACCAGTTCCTAAATTAGCCAACATTCTATGCTTTGCCATATATTAGGATCAGTTGGGAGAGTTTTCCTGCATTCGTACTCATTATCTTGCATATACATTCTTTTACCATTGTCTTTCCAATGATGCATTGCATTCTCAGTCAATATCTCATTGCATATCCTACATATTCATCCATTACGCCATTTATCCAACACTGCCTGCATACTAGATGTTTGAATTCCCATATTCACCAACTGCATTGACTCTAACCTGAGATGTATGTATGTAGATATGCATGTATGAATGTATATATGTATGAATGTATATATATATGTATGTAAATATGCATGTATGAATGTATACATGTATGTAATGCATGAATGAAATGAATAAATGTTTGAACTGAGAACCATGACTGAACATAGACCCCGTTAACTGAAATCCCAACATACACACACACACACACACACACTCTCTAACTCACTGTCCACACACACACACCACTAACTGTCCACTCTACACTAATACACACACCCTCTCGCTCTTTCCCCTCTCTATACATATATATTTGTATAGATATAACATGTGATGATTGTATATATATAGTACTTGTATATAAATTTATATATAACTTATGTAGAGATGTATGAATGAATATATGTATATCTATATATATAGGTTAGTCTATCGATTAGAGGCTAGGTATATATGTAGTCTCTATATTATAGGCCTATATAGTGTATACATTTGTGTAGGCTATCTATGTTAGTACTAGCTAGAGTAGATTTAATGTAGACATGGTATACTTTGTATTTTTGTATGCATAGGCTAGATTTTGGTTTGACTTGTTGTGGACTAACCTAGACTAGATTTGACTAGACTTATACTAATTGACTAGTTGACTTAACTTTGACCTAGTTTGACTAGTGTAGTTGACAGTTGACCAAAAGTTGACTTTAGTCTAGAATGACCTAAAAATTATATAGAATGCATTGTAAGCTTCAATATTACTATTCTCGACATGTTGACCTGTGTTGCTCTAAATAGGACTCATCTACTCTGTCTGGACATCTACAGTTACCAGATACTCAGGATATCAGGCGAGTACATTCTCTGATCATTTCATACTTGTTAGGATTTATATTCTTGCTCTAGATTACTTTACTTGATGCTGTCATGTTGTTAACATGGATTAGTACTATATGGATCTTTATATTGAGATGTTATCCTCATAGGGAGCATCGGATACATCATGTCATGTGTGTTTCACTTTCATTATGTACTCTTGTGCTTTCATTATTCATGTACATTCTTGTGATTCATGTACTCTCATGTTCACAGAGCCCTCATGTATACCTTCACGTGCACCCATTTATGGGCCCCTCATGTGAAATATTGTCCAATAACATAACTTATCTGGATCTTTGTGTATTGATTGGGGGTACGGGGGAGTAGAAGCGGTCATGTGAACAATTCCAATTGTCATTGTATAAAATCTTATTGTAATCATGTGCAAATTCAAGCCGTTTACATGTCTATCTTGTATTCTACATCACTAGTCACTGATAGTTCTCTACTTATGGTAGCTATTTATATTACAGTTCTCTCTCTTTTACTACATGTACTTTCTTTCAGTGTTTCATATATTTTACTCTATTGCATGCTTTATATTCCTGTCTTGATATGAACTGTTGAGATTATGTGCTCATCACTGTCCTGACTAGACCTGTTGAAAGTATTACGGGTAACCTGGAGATTCACAGCTAGCCTAGAGGACCAGTAGAGCTTGGAGTAAATTACTAGTTTATGGTTTAGTTTCTCTTTTAGAACTTGTTTGTAATAAGTGGAGATTGAGTTGTATTTGAGATTGTTTGAGATATTGTTTAGAAGTTTATTTAAGTTGCTTGAGTTTCATATAGTTGTAGACTCATGTGTTATCTTATCGTGCTTAGATTGTGATTGAGTATTATCGTATCTTATACTTGTCCTCCATTCGGAGTTGAGATTGTGACAGGTATATTATATAATTGTGTGAGTTTTTTTTATTAGATAGTGACCTAGAACAGCGTTCTACCGCTGACACTACGGCATAGGATGGACGTACCCACTTCTCGTGCCCCTACACTGGGTGCGGGTCGTGACACATTTTTAGTGGTGGCCCATACAGGTCGAGAGTCGCATTATTGCGATATCGTAGTAGCGCAACAACTTAGTTGTACTGCTATGAGCCTGCGATAGAGTATATGAAGTAAGGTATTAGAATGAGAGGATACTCAATCACAGTTAAATTTTTTTGAGAGATTCCTGGGACGATCCTTGAGAATCTTATTTGAACTTCAATTTGAAATCCCTTCCCTTATTTTGTTCACCCTTACTCCTTTTTATTGAATTTGATTTTTGATGGATCTTCGTTGATTTTGATTTCCTATCGAGATGAATTTTTGGCCTGAGTTACGATATTTTCTGATAACATATGTTGACGGGAATAACAGGGATGGTAAAACGTCTACTTAATTATGGAACCTGAAGTTTATCGCAGCCATATTAGCTGGCGTGACGGAAACGTAGAGACCTGACTTCTGATGTACATATCTTGGTTATGAGATTTGGAATTTCTCGCCTAGTCGGCATAGCGAGAATTCTAGACGACATGATTATAGAGGTGCATACCCCAGTTATGGAATCTATCGTTTATCGCAGCCTTGCTTACAGGCATGGCGAGGATTCTGAGTAACATGATTTTGGACATACGCATATGATTATTAGATTGTATCTTGAGAAGGTTTTTAAACATATCATCTCTATCATACCCTTCTATTGTTATAAAGTTGTATTCCATCATCAAATAACTTAAGAGTAGGAATATTTTAGTTTTTGGTAGAGCTATTCATATGGAGTTCTTTCATAGTGTAATAATATGATGACTTGTAGAGTGTCAGTACCCTAGAGATGATAGTTAGCATTGGTATTAGAATAATAACCCATTGTAGTTGATTACCCTATTATTTATAATGCCTACCAGTTTTCATATAGGATGTTAGTCTGCCTTACAGCTTTGATGATTTTTTTTATCATTTCCAGTAGGGCACCCATGACCAGAGCCTGTCCTTGAGTGTAGCTGTAGCTTCGCCTGAGACTGAGAGTCTTCCTCTGCCTCCTATAGTGGTACCCCATACCATATTCTCGGGAGGGTTGTTTCCTGATGGAGCTCAGATATTCGAACTTCTCCGGGATGTGTTAGAGACAAAAAGAGTTCATGCTGAGATCTTGAGGGAGCATTATCCAGTTCCACCTAGAGCCTCAGAAGTACCTACATTTTCAGCCTAGACCTTAGCATGTCTTTTGAGATAATTGATACACCCCACATTGCTTGTATGTTTTGATACCTTATGATTGTCTTATGTTGTAGCATTGTTAGTGTAGCTAGATGAGACCTCAGGTGGACATGGCATGTCATGACCCTGTATGTTGTCCTTTCAATATTGTGTGATTTAGATAAGTTTTCTGAGACCATAATTGTTGGGGGTTTGACCTAGAAAGAGTATGACCACTCTTAATTTCGAGGACGAAATTCTTCTAAGGAGGGTAGACTTGTAACACCCAGTTTTCTAAAATGAGAGTAATTTTGAACTTTTGTAATTTTAGTCATTTAATAATAAGATTTAAATCATGTTATGATTTTTGGTAATTTTTAACTCTTTTAGAAACTATTTTAATGGGTGATTTATAATTTTGGTGTTTTGCTAGTGAAACCCTAGATACTACTTAACCTAGAGACCAACCATGACCAAGGAAACCTAACCATGTGATTAGGGTGATTTATTTCTACATTTTTGCCCAAGGGTATTTTGGTCATTTTGATTTTGGTGAATTATTTATTGCATTGGTGTTGTGATTTTGACTTTTGCTAGTTGTGACTTTAGAGACTAGCCTAGAGTTTGAATTTGACTTTGGTGACTTAGTTAGCATGGTGTGGGACCCTAATCTAACTTAAGTTGGTCTTAGTTGACTTGAGAGTGGCTAAGTTTCATGGAGAGATTGAGTGTTTAGTGCATTGGACTTTTGGCTAAGGGGTTGAGCTAGCTAGCTAATGATCTTGGCCCAAAGTCCATTCATATAGAAACCGAAACCTAACTCTCTACGTGGCTAGCCAAAATAGCCCAAGAGTGACCTAATTTCAGCCTATATAATATCTCTACATAACCACTTGCCTCTTTTAGAACACCCCCTTTTAGAAACCCTAATTTCTTTCCCAAATTGTCATTGCTCACCATTTCTCCACCAAATTGATCTCAATCTTTTGCATTTGATTCTAAATCTGGAGTAGAGGTTGAAGGAGGCTAGCTTGCAAGGAGGGGAGCTCATTTGGATATTGCTTGAGGAAGGAGACTTCTCAATTTGGGGCTTTTTCTTGGAGATTGGCTCTCTATAGGTAATCCATTAAAATCACCTATAATTCTTGATTTCTTTCCATAGATGCATCCATCTAGGTGTCCCCTAGCTGTAGGTGAAGTTTGGTAGGAATTAAAATTGGTTTGGTGTCCGTATCGGATACGTATCATTCACTAGATTTAGGTGTTTGTTGAAATGCCTCAATAAAGTTTTTATTGCTATTTTCAGAAACTAATTTTACAAAAATGTAGATCTATATGTGTGTTTTCATTTCCCCTTGGACTGAGCTGGATATCGTGTCGTGTTCGTGTCCAAATTGGACACGAACACGCTCGCAGAACATAGTACACTGTGCCCTGCTGCTCGAGGGGGTTTACTCGTATAGGCCACGTGGAAAGCTGCCACTTGGCATGATGGTGGGGGCCATGACTGACAGGTCAGCCCCCAAGCCTCGTGTCATGACGATTCGTGTCGGACACAAAATCCAGTGTACACTGTTTTGCACTGACATACGCGTGCACGAGATCCGCTTCTGATACGGGTCTTGTATCCGCAAAGGACACGTCGTGCTTCATGTTGTGTCAAAAGTGTAGCCCTACATGTTGGCTACACGTGGACATAACCACGTAGCTCCACGTGAGCCATGTCTTGTCCACGAGCTCTCGCACCCACTGCATGAGACTGCTCTGTGCAATGTGTGTCTGTGTGTGTTTAATATGGTTTGGACACCTCGTGTCTAGTTGTTGGACTCGAGATAAACCCTATGACACTAATACATGTTTGACACTTGTTATCACATAATAATTTGATGTTAAATTGGATCTTCACATGTTAATTTAGGGTTTGTGACTCTCGAGCATTCAAAACTCAGATACCTGTCTTAGCAACAGAGAACACTTGCCTGTACATTGCCTATACACCACATACCTGTAATAATTCACCACAATTGAGTGTCCTGCATCATTCACTACACTTAGATCAAGTTTGGTTTCAGAACACACATCACCTACATATGTCTGCATCCAAATTTGGCCTGCACTTGGTTATGTCTGCAACACTCTCCACATATCACTGCATTAGTTATAATGCATTGCACTGCACTCTTTGTCATGCCCTACACATCATCTACTGCATTGTCCTACACACTATGTATATGTCTTACATGTATACCCCACTAATGGCTTGCATCAGTTCACATACTCCTGACCTCAATAAATTTACTTCTTGCATTCGATTTCCTGTCATTAAATTGGTTCAGCCATCTAGACTCGAATATCTATAGTTCAGACCTGACATATGTAAGGTTCATGAGAGTACTCCATGTCATGCATTCACTATATGTATCCTATACATCCTAATACCCGTCCATCTTGTTTAGGTTTACATTCCTACTATCCTTAAACCTCTGTGGTACCAAATTCTTATGCATAACTTATGTAGAGATGTATGAATGAATATATGTATATCTATATATAGGTTAGTCTATCTAGTAGAGGCTAGGTATATATATAGTCTCTATATTATAGGCCTATATAGTGTATACATTTGTGTAGGCTATCTATGTTAGTACTAGCTAGAGTAGATTTAATGTAGACATGGTATACTTTTTATTCTTGTATGCATGGGCTAGATTTTGGTTAGACTTGTTGTGGACTAACCAAGACTAGATTTGACTAGACTTAGACTAATTGACTAGTTGACTAAGCTTTGACCTAGTTTGACTAGTATAGTTGACTAAAAGTTGACTTTAGTTTAGAATGACCTAGAAATTATATAGAACGCATTATAATCTTCAATATTACCATTCTGGACATATTGTGACCTGTGTTGCTCTAAATAGGACCTATCTACTCTGTTTGGACATCTACACTTACCAGATACTCAGAATATCAGGCGAGTAGATTTTCCGATCATTTCATACTTGTTAGGATTTATATTCTTGCTCTAGATTACTTTACTTGATGCTGTCACGTTGTTAACACAGATTATTACTATATGGATCTTTACATTGAGATGTTATCCTCCTAGGGGGCATCGGATACATTATGTCATGTGTGTTTCACTTTTATCATGTACTCTTGTGCTTTCATTATTCATGTACACTCTTGTGATTCATGTACTCTTATTTTCACAGAGCCCTCATGTATACCTTCATGTGCACCCATTTATGCGCCACTTATGTGAAATATTGTACAATAACATAACTTGTCTGGATCCTTGTATATTGATTGGGGCACGGGGGAGTAGAAGCGGTCATGTGAACAATTCCAAGTAGTCATTGTATAAACTCTTATTATAATCATGTAAAAATTCAAGCCATTCACATATCTATCTTGTACTCTACATCACTAGTCACTGATAGTTCTCTACTTATAGTCGCTATTTATATTACAGTTCTCTCTCTTTTATTATATGTACTTTTTTTAGCGTTTCATGTATTTTACTCTATTGCATGCTTTATATTCCTGTCTTGATATAAACTGTTGAGATTATGTGCTCGTTCCTGTCCTGACTAGACCTGTTAAAAATATTACAGGTAACATGGAGATTCACAGCTAGCCTAGAGGACCTGTAGAGCTTGGAGTAGATGACTAGTTTATGGTTTAGTTTCCCTTTTAGAACTTGTTAGTAATAAGTGGAGATTGAGTTGTATTTGAGATTGTTTAAGATGTTGTTTAGAAGTTTATTTAAGTTGCTTGAATTTCATATAGTTGTAGACTCCTGTGTTATCTTATCGTGCTTAGATTGTGATTGAGTATTATCGTATCTTATACCTGTCCTCCATTCGGAGTTGAGATTGTGACAGGTATATTATATAATTATGTGAGTTGTTGATTAGGTAGTGACCTAAAACAATGTTCTATCGCCGACACTGCGGCGTAGGATGAACGTACCCACTTCTCGTGTCGCTACACTGGATGCGGGTTGTGACACATATCGTCGACGCTTGGCACGATTTTAACATTAGTTCTCAATTCAAAGTACCCAACGCCATCTTTGTCTTCTGTGTAAGTTGCAATCAAGTTCTCAAGCCCTTCTGTTACCTTGGCCAATTTGGAGACGTGGACTCTTTTTTGGTAGAATACCTCGACAAAATTCCAGAAATCGATATTCTTTAAAGAATCAATAACTGGATCAGGTAAACGACCGCCATCTATATTGACCTCCTCCATAAGATTTAGAATTGGTTTGAAAGTAGAAAGGAAACTCTTGATTCCTTATTTCTGATAGATTTTTTTCTACAAAAAAACAAAAAAAAATTGGTTTCGGTCAACTGTTCTCCATCGATATAAAACGGAGAATAGCCATTCTCCGTCATATTGACACGGAGAATGACCATTCTCCGTGTTAATTAACACGAAGAATGGCCATTCTCATGGGTTTTAATACTGGGAATAACATTTTTCGTGTAATTGAACACGGATAATGTCATTCTCCGTTTAACTTATACGGAGAATGAACATTCTCATCATTTTATAACTAAGAATGCCATTCTCCGTGTAATTTAACACAGAGAATGTCATTCTCCGTTTTAACTTACACGGAGAATGAACATTCTCATGCATTTTTACACTGAGAATGTCATTCTCCGTGTAATTTAACACGGAGAATGCCATTCTCCATTTTAACTTACACGAAGAATGAACATTCTCATACGTTTTAACACTGAGAATGTCATTCTCTGTGTAATTTAACATGAAGAATGCCATTCTCCATTTTAACTTACACGGAGAATGAACATTCTCATGCATTTTAACACTGAGAATGCCATTCTCCATGTAATTTAACACGGAGAATGCCATTCTCCGTTTTAACTTACACGGAGAATGAACATTCTCATACGTTTTAACACTGAGAATGCCATTCTTCGTGTAATTTAATATAGAGAATTCCATTCTCCGTTTTAACTTACACGAAAAATGAACATTCTCATGTATTTTTACGCTGAGAATGCCATTCTCCGTTTTAACTTACACGGAGAATGAACATTCTCATGCGTTTTAACACTGAGAATGTCATTCTCCGTGTAATTTAACAGGCATTCTCCATTTTAACATACACGAAGAATGAACATTCTCATGCGTTTTAACACTGAGAATGTCATTCTCCGTGTAATTTAACACGGAGAATGCCATTCTCCGTTTTAACTTACACGGAGAATGAAGATTCTCATACATTTTTACACTAAGAATGCCATTCTCCATGTAAGTTAACATGACATTCATGTTTTTATACACGGAGAATGCCATTCTTCGTGTTTTTATACGCGAAGAATGCCATTAAACGTGTAATTTAACATTGGAAATGCCATTCTCCGTGTCATATAACACGGAGAATGACATTATCCATTTTTAACTATACGAAGAATGCCATTATCAGTGTAATTAAAGTCGAGAATGCCATTATCCGTGTTAGATTAACATAGAGAATGAACATTCTCATGTATTTTAACACAAAGGATGCCATTCTCCGTGTCATTTAACAAGGATAACACAAAGGATGACATTCTCCGTGTACTACCAAAATACAGGCAAATAGCGATTGAAAATTAGCGACGATGTAATCAGTCGTAAATTAGCACCGGCAAGCGACTTACGGGCGACGGATTTTTTTACTTAAATTTTTATAAGTTTAGCGACAGATCAGTGACCATTTAGCGACGTTATATGTCAACTGAGTGATTAGCGCCAGATATATACGTCGCTAAGCTGCTGTAAATGTCGAAACGGAAGGATTAATTTTTATTCTAAATTTTTTTCATAAAGGTAGCGACTAACGAGCGACTACTTAGTGACATTTCCATGTAGCGACGGAAGATTTCTGTCGCTAATTTGCTGTGAAAATTCGAAAGTTACTTAAATTTTGAAAATTTTCCAATCTCTCTCTCACTCTCAAAATCCTTCTCTCTCCTCCCCCCCCGACCGACGATCACCCCACCCCCGACTGCGGCCCCCTCCGACGTCCTCCCCCACTCCGGCCCCCTCCCTCTTCTCCTCCTCCGATCGAACCCCCTAACCACCCCCTCTTCTCCTCCTCCATCGAGCCCCCACCTCCGATGACCACCTCCCTGCGGCGTGCTCCCCTACTCCGTCCCCCCTCTTCTCCTCCTTTGAAACACCGTATACCCTCCATCTTCTCCTCCTCCGTCGTGCCCCCCTTCGGTGACCCCCCCTCCGGCGACCACCCCCTCCAGCGTTCCTCCCCTCCGGCGCCCCCCCTCCGACGTCCCCCCTTCTCCGAGATCCTCTCCGTGACCAACCTCTTCAAGGTCTGAAACCCTAAACCCTAATTTGTATTTATTTTTATTTATGCTTTATTTGTGTTTTCTCAATATGTTCTAGGGTTTCAATTTTAATTTCGTATTTGAAATTTATCGGTATAGTAGTGGGTATAGTAGATAAATAGAAATTTATCGGTATAATAGTTTTAGAAATTTGACGGGACACGGACACGAAATAAATAGGTGTAGTAGTTTTAGATTACTAAGGTAATTGATTGATCAATGCGATATATACTTGAGTATCAATTTGATACTTGAGTATCAATGTGATACCTAATTATACTAGGTTTGTTTTATGAGTGAATGTACGTGAGGGATACGTCATACCAAGTTATACTAGGTTTGTTTTATGATACCAAGTGATATATAGCATCTTAATTCTTGGTGCAGAATCATTCACGTGGATTAGAACAATGAGTCGATACTTACTTGACCGTTCGTGGATGTACAATCGGCAAAATGAGAGTATGATTAGCTTGACGGACGATTTCAAGGCGGGCGTCGAGAAATTTCTCATATATGGAAGTAGACATGCCGATTTCATGGACGGAAGGCGCATAAAGTCCCCTTGTGTCAAATGTAAGAATATACCATTTAGAGATGTGTCACTCGTGAGAGAGCACCTTTACAAGAATGGTTTTATGCCGAACTACAATGTGTGGATTAATCAAGAAGAATCTTTGGCTTCGCAATCTCAGTTCTTCTTCAATACCGAGGTAAGAGATTCTACTCTCGGAGATCATTTTGAATATCGACAACCAACAAACTTGGCACGTGAGATGGTATTAGATTTTGTTGTGGCACGTGAGGATCCGAATCCTGATGCAAAGGAGTTCTACGATATGTTCAAGCATGCTGATACTCCGTTATATCCGGGTTGTGATTCTCATTCGCTATTGTCGGTGGTGATGCGGTTGTTGAACCTTAAATCTGATTTTAACTTACCGTAAGAATGCTATGACTGGATAGTTCAGCTTGTAAGAGAGTTGTTGCCAAAAGGATCAAATTATTTGCCTGAAAGCTTCTACAAGTCGAAAATGATGATGTGGAAACTTGGATTGGGCTACTAGAAGATAGACTGCTGTCAAAATGGTTGCATGCTATACTACAAGGAGAACAGTGATAAAGACAAATGCATTTTTTGTGACGAGGACCGGTACAAGCCAATCCGGGGCAAAGAAAAATTAATTACCCGAACGCGAATGCGCCCGTACAAGTACATGCAGTTCTTGCCATTCACAAAGAGGCTGCAGAGGGTGTATATGTCTGCAAATACTGCACAACACATGACATGGCATAACAAAGAACGGAAGATAGATGAAGAAGAATTATCTCATCCTGCCGATGGAGAAGCATGAAAGCATTTTGATCGGTGTCATCCTGATTTTGCTGCGGAGCCTAGGAATGTTTGATTGGCTTTATGTTCTGATAGATTCACTCCATTCGGACAGTCGGGGATGCAATACTCTTGTTGGCCGATAATTTTGACCCTGTACAATCTACCACTGTGGATGTGCCTGAAAATTTCTTACATGTTCCTCACACTTATCATACCCGATCCAAAAAATCCAAAGAAGAACATCGATAGCTACTTACAACCATTGGTGGATGAGTTGAAACAATTATGGCAGTTTAGCGTCCAGACGTTTGACATATTGATGGAACAAAACTTTCAGATGAGGGCGATGCTCATGTGGACCATCAACGATTTTCCAGCTTACGGGATGTTATTAGGGTGGAGTACTCATGGTATTATGTCATGTCCGATATGCATGGGGAAGAGTAAGGCATTCCGCCTTCAAAATGGGGAAAGGCGTGTTTTTTTTATTGCCACCGCTAGTTTCTTCCTTCGTCACATTCGTGGAGAAGGAACATAGATGACTTCAGGGCTGGTAAACGGGAAGTATCTCTTCCTCCGTTGAGATTAACGGGTGATGTAGTTTGGGAAGAGGTTCGAGATTTACCGACTGTCATAGAAAATTCGGGATCGGGCCATCACATTGAAGGCTTCAGACTACATCACAATTGGATGAAACGGAGTATCTTTTAGGATTTGCCTTAATGGCCGGACAATCTCATAAGAAACAATCTTGATGTCATGCATATTGAAAAAAATATTTGACAACATATTTATTATTGTGATGGATATTAAGGGAAAATGAAAGACAATATTAAAGCAAAGAAGGACTTAGAAATTATTTGCAAGCATCTAGAGTTGCATGTGTCACAAAGGTCCAATGGTAACTGGGTGAAGCCTCCAGCACCATTTACATTGAGTAGAGATGATAAACTGATAATATGTAAATGGATTTTAAAGTTGAGATTTCCTGACGGTTATGTATCGAATCTGGCGAGATGTGTCGATCTCAACGAACGCCGGTTGATAGGGATGAAGAGTCATGATTGTCACATTTTCATGGAGCGATTACTTCCTATCGCCTTAAGAGAGATGCTACCTTCAATATGCGAAGCGTACATCATTGAGGAGGTTTCTAACTTCTGCTCGATCTACTTCGATACTCATGTCTGAACAAATCAGAATAGAGCACCGAGGAATGATGAAGGTGATATCAATGCACCGAACGAAGGGATCCGTATAATCTTCAATGTGGGAGGCAAGCCGACAAGTGTGACTAAATTACGGTGGTTGGATGACGATGAGTTTGAAGCCGCACATCGGAATATATGCCTCAATAACGGTATCTAAGAGATGGAAGATATTGAAAAGTAAGCGACATCATTTAGTCATTCTAAATTCGATATTTAGAAGTGTGCTAGCATTTCTCCCTATTATTACAGTACTTTTAGAGCTGAGATTAGAATGGAAAGACCTGATATTGATGATGATGATCTTACTAGAGAGGTCGATATGAAGATTCCGTTTCCGAAATTATGTAAGGATTATAATCATTAGCCATTCTAAATTCGATATGTTACTACCCACACTTTGTCTAATGAATTTTTTGATACTACCCACACTAGGTCTTCCGTCCTGGTACACAGTTGTAGAACAAAGGGTTAAGAGCAATTGCTATTAGACCGAGCAAGAAGGCGAAGTGTTGGAGCGGATATACAATCAATGGCTTTAACTTTAGAACTACTGATAAGCCTATCAATCATTCATTTGTCGATGAGGAGGCTAATTATACCAAAATTTTGGGAGTTTGTGTGAGAGCCTCAGTCTACGATGCCGATCCCGAATTCGACTACTATGGTATTCTAAGAGATATCGTAAAGATTGAATATTCTGTTGATACGAAGATTGTGATTTTTAAATGTCGTTGGTTCGACCCAACACCCAAGCAATGATGGAAGATTGACAAACGATTTGGCTTTGTTGATATAAAACATGGAAAAAGATATGGAGGGTTTGAACCATTTGTGTTGGCTAGTCAAACCGTTCAAGTATACTATACGAGTTATCCTAGTCGACGGTGCAGTACCCTGGATTGGTGGGCTGTATGCAAAACCAAAACAAAAAAGACATATAATGTTGGGGATGTAGCCTACCAAGAGGAAGAGGTGGTCAAGCCTCAACCAACATATATAAGTTTGGCTGGTGTTGAGGAAGAGAATTTAGAAGATATGGAGGTTGCGGTAGATGACGTTATGGAGGTTAACGTTGATGAAGAATTGGAAGATGTTAAGAAAGAAGTATTGGAAGATGAAGATGAAGATCATAGTGATAGTGAAAATGAAGAAGCAGAAGAAGACACTTTGGAATCAAGCGATGATTCAGAAGACTCTTGGGAAGATTAATCAAACTAGTACGTACGTTTTAATTTAATATACGAGTTCCATTAGTATAATGACATGACAGTAGTTTTTATTTTTAACACATCATCATTTATTATTTCTTTCAGATTTTTCTATGGCGCCGAGTGGTCGACGTTCATGTTTGCAGCTTGGATCTTCATTAAGTCCGCCGAGAGGTCTTCATCATGCCCGTCGAGAGGTCTTCATCATACCCGCCGAGAGGTTTCTATCACGCCCGACGACCTAGATTTACTGTACTAGTACTTTCTTGTATTAAAATATTTTGGATATGTGTATTAATATTTCTTATATTAAAACATTATTCGTATGCGTGTATGAAGCTAATTTTGGATATGTGTGTATGTGTTGTATTAAAACATTTGGGATACGTGTGCATGAAACTGAGAATTTGCAGGAAACACAAATACTGATACGTGTGCCTACTGTAAAACTGTTGACAGGGATAAGGACTGCGGGAAACACGAATACTGATATTGTATTTGGAAACTGTTTATATGACTGTATATTGTGTGTGTAACTGTCGACAGGGATGTGGAGTGCAGGAAACACAAATACTGACATACAATATTGTATTTAGCGACGGAATGACGACGGAACAGCGACATAAAATATGGAACATTGTAGGCTAGCGACGGAACAGTGACGATTTTTCCGTCGCCACATGCCTGAAAAATTTACTTTGCAGGCTTTCGACGGAATGGCGACTGTAGTTTCCGTCGCTAAGGTTCTGGAAAATATTATATTCCAGTATAGCGACTGAATAGCGATGTAAATTTTACTTACTATTCCGTTGCTATGTTCCTGTCCGACACCAAAAGCGTATCGAAAATATCTTAGCGACGTAATTTTTCGTCGCTAGCCCGTCGCTACTCTCATGCTGAATTACGCCGCTGCGACGTCGGTAGTTCGTCGGTAACTACAACGACAGAGTTTTCGTCGTTATTACGTCATATTTTCCAATAAATAGCGTGTCGCTAAATGCGTCACTAATCAGTCGCTAGTTCCGACAAACTAGCGACTGATTTAAATTAGCGACACATGACTTCCCGACAAATAATTTACGTCGCTGATATGTCGCTATTTGGCTTTAGCGACAGAAACACGACTTCTAGCGACGGATCCCGTCGTCGCTAAAAGCCTAATTTTTTGTAGTGGTGTAATTTAACACGGAGAATGTCAATCTTCTTGTTAAATGACACGGAGAATGAACATTCTCATCCGTTTAACACTGAGAATGTTATTCTCCGTGTAATTTAACACAGAGAATTCCATTCTCTATTTTAACTTACACGGAGAATGAACATTCTCATGCATTTTTACACTGAGAATGCCAATCTTCGTGTAAGTTAACAAGGAGAATGACATTCTCCGTTTCCAATTACACGGAGAATAGCATTCTCATGCATTTTGACACTATGAATTTCATTCTCCGTGTAATTTAACACGAAGAATGGAATTCCCCATTTCAAATTAGACGGAGAATAGCATTCTCATTCGTTTTTACACTGAGAATGCCATTCTCCGTGTAATTCAATACGGAGAATTTTTGTTTCATATTACACGGAGAATGAACATTCTCATGCGTTTTAACACTGAGAATGCCATTCTCCGTGTAATTTAATACGGAGAATACTATTCTCCTTTTCAAATTACACGGAGAATAGCATTCTCATTCATTTTAACACTGGGAATGCCATTCTCCATGTAATTTAACATAGAGAATAGAATTCTCCGTTTTAAATTACACGGAGAATAGCATTCTCATTCGTTTTAACACTGAGAATGTCATTCTTCGTGTAATTTGAAACGGAGAATGGAATTCTCCGTTTCAAATTACACGAAGAATGAACATTCTCATGCGTTTTAACTCTGAGAATGCCATTCTTCATGTAATTTAACACGGACAATGCTATTCTCCGTTTCAAATTACACGAAGAATTGCATTCATGTTCGTTTTAACACTGGGAATGTTATTCTCCGTGTAATTTAACACGGAGAATGGAATTCTCCGTTTTAAATTACATGGACAATAGCATTCTCATTCGTTTTAACATTGAGAATGTCATTCTCCGTAATTTGAAACGGAGAATGGAATTCTCTGTTTAATTAAAATGGAGAATGACATTATTGATTTAAATTACACGGAGAATGGCCATTCTCCGTGTAATTTGAAAGGGAGAATGAAAATTCAAATGCATTTTAAGACGGAGAATGTCATTCTTCGTGTAATATATACAGAATTAGCAAACATAAACTCAAAGTTATGTCTTTTTTTTTGCACTTATTTTTGCACTTCTTTTTGCAATTCTTTTTGTACTTCCTTTTACTTAGCATCGTTTCCCTTTTCCTTATGTGCGACTTTCTTAATTAAGTGTTTTCGTGGTTCTCCGTCTTCCCCTTTTGGATTTTCTGCAACTGGTGTATCTTCTCTAATTGGTGATGCTGTCGGTGATGATTCTGTCGCTGATGCCGACATGGTGTGAAGATTGCGAATGGAGAGGAAGGTTTGAAAATTTTGGAGGAAAATGACCCAGGTTAGAGAACTGAGCGGCATATATAAGTAGAGGAAGAATCGAAACCGTTTTTTTAATAGTAGGGTTCGGGGGTGTTTTTAATTACATTAGAAGGGAAAAAAGGTCATTAGAACCCGCTTTATATATTTTCCGCTAATTCTGGGCACGCGATGAAACATTATTTTTCGGTGGATTTTACATAAAACTTTTACAATTTTTGGACATTTCATAAATTTTCCCTACAATATAAAATAGATAATAGGGTTGGGGATGCTTATAATATCATTAAGGGTAGAAAAAAATAACATGTGCGTACTCATTTATTTTTTCATCAAAAGGTCATTAAGGGTGGAAAAAATAACATGTATGTACTCATTTATTTTTCATCAAAAGAATAGACAAGGAACATTGGCCTTAGTAAGAAAGAGGAATTGTCCTCTTGTAAAGGAAGGTATATTAATATCATGCTTGAGACATATATGGTCCCTTAATATTTTCACTTCCCATTCCCACGTGGAGGAGTTCTAACAAGCAAGAATGTCTATGAATGTCTAGTGTGGAATGGACTGGCACTCCCTCAAGAATATACAAGGCTTCGAATTTTCCTCCAAAGAAATTTGAAAAGTCGTGTGATACAACGTTGAAAACTCAAATTTGAACCACTTGTGATGGAGAGTCTGTGAAGCATAGACAAGGATGATACATGTACTTGTTGGTTTGGTTAGTATTTGTACGAACCGAGTCGAAGCCAGTTCTTGACCACCATTTCATTTTGAGTAATTCGCAAGTTACCGTACCAAAACCCTAAAAAATTCACAATTCAACGGAATTAGCGACAGCATGGTGTCGCTAACTATGTCCAAGACATCGCTAAAAGTGGTTAGCGACACAATTAAGTTGCAATATGCATGTCACTACTGTACAAAATGTCGCCAAGACGTCGTTGTAGCTTGCGAAAAGTGGCCGGTTGGACGCAATAAGGAGAAAAGTGTGTCTTAAGGAGGAGGTGGAAATATAGAAACAACTCAAGATTCCTGAGTTTAAGAAGAGGTACGAGAAATCTAAGAATGTATGTTCTTTTGTTGGACTACATAGGGGTGGATCGATCCTCATCATAGCAATTGTAATGCCCCAGTCCCAAAATACTTGGGACTGGATACGTATCATGCCAGCTGTATACATACGAGTAAATATAAGGCTCGTCTGTATACATAAGCTGTAAAATGTAGAAAGCCATGCTCAAACTAAATCTCATCCATAAATATGAAGTTTTAATGATATAATCAAATAGTCATTTTTACAAATGTTGGGCGGAGACATATCCTCTACCAACAAGTTTAAATAAGAAAGAAATATACAAATAACTGATTTGGTCAAGCGAAGCAAATGACGAGTCCAAGAGCAATCATCACGACGTTATAGAGCGCAAGTCATGGCCTTAGCTAAAGCACCTGCAAGAAATCAAGAAACACACACCTGGAGAGATCACCAGGTCCTCAGAGGGACGTAACAAGATACAGGAAGAACATGCCATTATAACTGCAATGTAAACACTATAAAACTATAACACAACTGGGTACCGAACCATCTATGTTATATGCACTTTGAGGACAACGTTCTACGCAGGGGATATAGGATCAGCAGAGTAAATAAAGAGTGGCAGTAGGTAGCGCTCATCCGAGTCACTATCGGCCACGGGCAGTAAGTAGCACTCATCTGAGTCGCTATCGGCCCCGGGGCAGAAGGTAGCGCTCATAAAAGTCACTATCGGCCCACAAATGTGTGTAAAAAGTAAATGTAGCCCCTACGCTAGTAGCTGTCCCCTCCCCCCAATGATATTATACATGCATCGTAACCACGACACACCAACACGTGTCACTTCCATAACACTATTTTATACTAATAACTGTCAAGTCTTCTAACATGCATCTATTGACAGTTATTCCTACTCATGCATACGGGGGATCAGCCAACACGCAAGTAACCACTACATGATACTCACAACTCACACACAACTCGTGATACAATCGTGACAAAGTCAATGACATGCATTCTATTGACGGAAGTCTCTTAACTCTAGGTCCACAAGCAAGAAGAAAAATAAATAACTGAAAATAAAAGTGCAGAAAATAATAATAGAATAATAAGATGCAACTAAATGTAAGCAGTAAATATGGCAAGGTATCTTGCCTGGTAGGACGCCTAGTGTGCTGTAATGATCAATATGGCACGAACTGCGACTTTGGTATAACAACTATGCAAGGTAACCTCGGATGATGGCACGGATTGTTCCATTGGGTCCAGAAGGGTCAAGTTAGTTAGGTTCGACATAAGGTAAGTACAGAATTGGCAAGGGTTTGAGAATAGGACTAATCGCAGAAGAGGAAGATAATCGAAGGAGTTTGATAATTAAAAATATATACATTTTTAGAAAACTATTTATAATACTCAAAAATATATTCTTATTAGCTAAAATAGTTTTTAGATCAATACTTGGAAAAAAAATATAACTGTTTTTAGATAGAAACTCTAAGTTGTAAAGGTAAGATTTTTCGTAGAAATCTATTAGTTAAAAAAATATTTTTCAAATATATATATATATATATATATAACAAAATCTAGGAAAATATTTTAGGTCAAACCTCCAAATTTAAAATTACATATATAGCTCTATCTTTTTTTAAAAAAAAAATAATAGTACATATTCTAAAAATGATAACTTAAAAAAAATTAAACTAATAACCAAAACCCTAATATTCATAACTAAATACTAATAATAAAAATAATAATGATAATAATAATAACAATAACAATGATAAATATTGATAATAATAATAATAATAATAATAATAATAATAATAATAATAATAACAACAATAATAATAATAATGATAATAATAATAATAAGTAACGAGGGTATGGAGGGTACAACAGTAGGTTGATAAGGGAATACTTTCAAATCATTAGGCGAGGCAGAGAACGACGTTTTAATTCGTGATTTCAATAACGACGAAAGAAAATAATTTATAGGTATGATATTGATCGAGGATCGCTAACTAAGGCAAGGATTGCATGAATTTAGAGTATAGTAAGGAATGGAGTAATCAAAAGGAATAATTTGGGGACGTAGAAATTATGGTTCCTCGATAGAGTATGGTCGTCTAGGTTTAGAGTTGAATCATCTTCAAATTTCAAAAAGGTCATGAAAGTTGAATCTAGGGTCGAGGAAAAAGGACAAGAGTCCAACAAGTATATACAAATATCATGGTCAGTGGTTAACTATAGTCATATTGGTTGGTCAGTGGTTAACTATCCCCAAGTATATACAAATATCATGGTCATAGGAGAATGGTTTGATCTATCTATCAATAACAAGCTTTGTCTAGAATAGTTAAAAGACGAAAGCCAACAAGAGTCCAAAGAAGATATTTTCGAATGCCAATATGTTTCAAAGGCGGTTGTATAATTCCAAGAGAATTGCCAAGGTAATTGCGGAGGAGACTCTAGGGGGCAAATTTAGCTATGTCTCCATTCGCGTAGAACGATTGATGTAAGCGAACCGAAATGCACTCGGTTGATCAGACCATCATGCACCGGTTCTGAGTAGACAATATATTAGTGAGCGGCCGCTCAATAGCATATTCCTTAATCAAGCTCGATGAAGAATTAGCTTGCAAATACTAGGTTATTTTAGCATCAAAGGTAGTCAAATATAAGTAGGGGGTAATGATGAAGGGATTTACATAGTCCAAGATCTTTTAAAATCCAAGTCTCACCCGAAGTTTGGGCCTATATAGTCGGTCTGGTTTCCTAGATAAGTTAGGGTCCTCTGAATCTATCGTATAAGTGGACTTATCAATATGGGTCACAAGGACAAGGTTGTTAGGTAGTGAGGTACTCTACCCAACTTACAAGAATTAAACTAGTAGCGTGATGGGGCAATAGGTGAAGCCGTCGAGATAAAGTACAAGTTTAAGCATTTAAGGGGGTTAAGTAGAACACAAACACACATCAGACGGAAAGAATTTAGTCAAGGTTGAGTCTTATCTGTAGTTAGAAAATATATTAGCTTCATGGTAAGGATTTGGGTTTATCCCTTCCGACTCGAAAGTCGTATCAAGCAAATCGAGCACAAAGGGACGAGTTTTAGTGGGACATGATATTCCTACATGAAGGTAGCCTCGCCTAGGTCTTACATATGAAATTATTGGACGAGAAAGTCTATTGTTGTGCTCCAAATATCTAAGACATGGTAAAGGGCACAAAAGGATTTAAAATAGAAAGTGGGAATTTCATAAGGTGTTTAGTTGCCGCACATAAAAATAAATCAAGATATAGCACGGAGTAAGGATAATTAAGGAATCTAACAAATCATGGTAAAATAGATTCAGGGCACAGTTTTAGAGAAGATAGTCTCTAGGAACGATCAATCATATTTAAATTGCAAGGGTTAGAAGATCACGATGAAAGATTGAGTAAATCAATATTGAGATATAATCACATGGGTTGGTAGATGACTAACTGCATTTGAGTATATACAACAGCTATGGCCATAGGTGAAATAAAAACTAATGCGGACTACCTCTGTCTATCTTGGTTATCAATATAAGGTTCTAATTTTATGAATTTGAGTTCATCAAAATTTCTCAATGTAGTTCTCAAAATAATTAAATAAAATATCTATCATGAGACTTAAATTCCTTTAATCAACTTCAAGATAACCTTTACTATAACACTAATAAAAAATTTCCAAAAATGCACCATAAACTAACCTTTCCACCTTATCTAGTCACCTCAAAATCATAACTTAAGATTTTCCAAATTTCTAATCAATCTCGAATAAACCTCTATTGTGTCACAAATCCGATCTATATATTTTTCTTTTTCTATCATTAATCCAAATCTTAACTCAAAATTTAAATAGGTTTTAACAATCGTAATTCATACAAAAGTTTAAATTAGATCCTCAATTTGATTATATATCCTTCAAAATATTCTTATCCAAATTTTTTAATAACCTTACTTCAAAAATCTACGAACTTATTAATTGTGCACCATACAACCCAATTTAAACCAAACTTTATCAACCACCCTCATAATTCTTACAGCAGCATTTAAATTTAAAAATTCTTTTCAACTAACTTTATAACTCTTCAATGATGTATAGCTATAATCAAATGAATCATAAATATTTTTCAAAGACCTTCAAAAATCAAAACTAAAAAATCAAATAAATTTCCTTTCTCAATTGTATATAGATCCCACTATCCTTTTGTAGATCTAAATAAAGTTCTAAAATCCTTCAAAGTTATTAATGTTGCTACTACCCAACTTAGAATTAACTAATCCTTAAGTTCATACTTGTAGAAAATATGGTTCCTCTTATCTTTATATCTTTATAACTCGAATAGGATCTCAATGCATACTAGTTGTCAATGTAATCCTACTAGTCATGGGGTTGACCTATGAGCATATACTAGTGTAGTTATCTTCCTATCAAGTATGGAAATAAAGATTACGGTAGGAAGAGCTCAAGCAAGATGTAGATCAGTGGAGTTGAACAAGTGATTCAAAAAATTTAGTCAAGGTAGAGGGTCAAGCAGGTGGATGAGATCCTGGACTATAATCCTATATTGCAGGCCCGTTCAGTACAGTCATGTAACCGAAATGGCAAACTTGACCTGCATGGGCTACCACAAAAATATGTAACGCTCCAGTCCCAAAATACTTGGAACTAGATACGTATCATGCCAGCTGTATACATACGAGTAAATATAAGGCTCGTATGTATACATAAGCTGTAAAAATGTAGAAAGCCATGCTCAAACTAAATCTCATCCACAAATATGAAGTTTTAATGATATAATCAAATAGTCATTTGTATAAACGTTGGGCGGAGACATATCCACTACCAACAAGTTTAAATAAGAAAGAAATATACAAATAACTGATTTGGTCGAGCGAAGCAAATGACGAGTCTAAGAGCAATCATCACGATGGAATAGAGCGCAAGTCATGGCCTTAGCTAAAGCACCTGCAAGAAATCACGAAACACACACCTGGAGAGATCACCAGGTCCTCAGAGGGACGTAACAAAATACAGAAAGAACATGCCATTATAACTACAATGTAAACACTATAAAACTACAACACAACTGGGTACCAAACCATCTATGTGATATGCACTTTGAGGACAACGTTTTATGCAGGGGCTGTAGGATCAGCAGAGTAAATAAAGAGTGGCAGTAGGTAGCGCTCATCCGAGTCACTATCGGCCATGGGCAGTAAGTAGCGCTCATCTGAGTCGCTATCGGCCCCGGGACAGAAGGTAGCGCTCATAAGAGTCACTATCGACCCACAAATGTGTGTAAAAAGTAAATGTAGCCCCTACGCTAGTAACTGTCCCCTCCTCCCAATAATACTATACATGCATCGTAACCACGACACACCAATACGTGTCACTTCCACAATACTGTTTTATACCTAATAACTGTCAAGTCTTCTAACATGCATCTATTGACAGTTATTCCTACTCATGTGCACGGGGGATCAGCCAACACGCAAGTGACTACTACATGATACTCACAACTCACACACAACTCGTGATACAATCGTGACAAAGTCAATGACATGCATTCTTTTGACGGAAGTCTCTTAACTCTAGGTCCACAAGCAAGAAGAAAAATAAATAACTGAAAATAAAAGTGCAAAAAATAATAACAGAATAATAAGATGCAACTAAATATAAGCAGTAAATATGGCAAGGTATCTTGCCTGGTAGGACGCCTGGTGTGCTGCAATGATCAACATGGCATGAACTGCGACTTTGGTATAACAACTATGCAAGGTGACCTCGGATGATGGCACGGATAGTTCCATTGGGTCCAGAAGGGTCAAATTAGTTAGGTTCGTCATAAGGTAAGTACAGAATTGGCAAGGGTTTGAGAATAGGACTAATCGCAGAAGAGGAAGATAATCGAAGGAGTTTGATAATTAAAAATATATACGTTTTTAGAAAACTATTTATAATACTTAAAAATATATTCTTATTAGCTAAAATAGTTTATAGATAAATACTTGAAAAAAAACTGTTTTTAGACAGAAACTCTAAGTTGTAAATGTAGGATTTTTCGTAGAAATCTATTAGTTAAAAAATATTTTTCAAATATATATGTATATATATATATATATATATATATATATATACATATATATATATATATATATATATATATATATATAACAAAATCTAAGAAAATATTTTAGGTCAAACCTTCAAATTTAAATTACATATATAGCTCTATCTTTTTTTTAAAAATTAATAGTACATATTCTAAAAATGATGACATAAAAAATAATAATAATTAAACTAACAACCACAACCCTAATATTCATAACTAAATACTAATAATAAAAATAATAATGATAATAATAATAATAATAACAATAATAATGATGAATATTGATAATAATAATTATAATAATAATAATAATAATAATAATAATAATATTAATAACAATAATAATAATAATAATAATAATAATAATATTAATAGTAACATATACTAAAAAAACAAATAAATACAAAAATACAAAAAAAAACCACAACATAAAAACAGTCGGTCAGCTATTAGAAAGAGGAGAGAGAAGAGGGAGAGGAATGGGGAAAGGGGGAGAGGGAGCGGGGTTGTCGGCCGGCGGCGGAGGCGGGTTTGAGAACGCGCAGCCAGGCGAGGTTTTCTTCGGCGCTCCAGCCTGCACGGCGTGGCGCGGCTCCGGCCGATGGTGGCCACGGTGAAGTGCGTCGGCCATGGCGCTGGTCGGCGCCGCCTGGAGAGAGGCAGAGAGGGGAGGAGATGAGAAAAGAGGGGAGGCTCGGGAAAGGGCGCTCGGCAAAAAACGGTGAGAAGGACGGTGGTCACGTCGTGAAGGTGAGGAGGAGAGTTCGAGAGGAAGGGGAGAGCGGGGCTCACCGGTAGGGGCGGCTCACGGGAAGCCATTGTTGGAGTGGGTGGGGTTCCCAACCTATGTGGAGAATACTCCAGAGAGCGACGAGCGCCATCCGTGTGTCGAAGAAGCTCGGGGAGTGCATGAATCCTATTTTGGAACATATATGATAAGAAAATATATGATTGGATTTCCACATTTACTTTGATCATATATTTATGATTGGACCATTCATATAGTAGCTTTCCATATAACTGGACTTCCAATTATGGCAAGCCAATTATGATTGGATTTCCATTAAATATATGATTGATGCATATTGGAAGTTTCCATATATATTGGCCTTCCATGTATGGATTACCAAGGGCTTATAAAAGGGTGATACATGCTAGTTGTAAACTCATCTCAAAACAAGAGTGCTTACAATCTTTGAGAGAGAGAGAGGATTAAGGACTATTGTGAAGGAGAGATTGCTTCGAATAATTTTTCGGCATCTCTTGTTCTTCGGAGTCCGCAATAAAAAAATTTCTTCTTTCAAGTGAGTTGTGGTGATCCGTGTTGGATCGGAAGGAGCTTGTAGAGGGTGTATTCTCTTTATTCCATTAGTGTAGGTTCTTCAGGGTTGGACTCCGATCGTCCCGTGGTTTTTTTTGCAAGAGTTTTCCACGTCAAAAATCTTTGTGTCTGCGATTGTGTTTAGCATTTTTTGGTTGTGTGCTTTTGCTCGGTTCTTTCGCAGGACTTTCTGGTTTGGGGGAACGGTTTCCGCGCTTCGTTCCCAACAGAGTGGTATCAGAGCATTGGGTTCAAAGAAGTGTCAGGAGTTGACAGTCAAACCAGGAAGCAGAGATAGACACGAAGCCGGTGCGCATGGTGAACCTGAACGGTACCAACTATCATTATTGGCGGAGCAAGATGAAGGATTTGTTGTTCGTCAAGAAGCTGCATCTTCCAGTAATTGCATCCGAGAAGCCTAGTGACAAATTCGATGAGGACTGGAACTTCGAGCATATACAGGTGTATGGGTACATGTGGTAGTTCGTTGACGAGAACGTGTATAACCACGTTGCCAATATTGAGTATGCTAAGACGTTATGGGATAAGCTGGAATCTTTGTACGCGAAGAAGCCCGGGGTAAACAAGTTGTTCCTGATCCGGACGATGATGGGTCTGCGATACAAAAATGGGGCATCTATTACAGATTACTTGAGTGATTTCCAGGGCGTGGTTGACCAGCTATCCTCGATGGGAGTCAAGTTCGACGACGAAGTTCAAGGACTTTGGTTGCTATGTACATTTCCAGACTCGTGGGAGACCGTACGAGTATCTATGATCGCTTCTGCTCCAGAAGGCGTGGTCAGTCTGGAGTTTGCCAAGAGCTGGGTACTGAATGAAGAGATACAGAGACGTTCTCAGGGCACTTCGTCCACATCCCACCACTCAGAGGCATTGGTTTTAGAGAGCCGTGGAAGGGGCAAATGCAGGGGTCCAAGTGGTGGCAGAGACAAAAGTAGAGGAAAGCCCAAGGGTCGGTACGAGGACTCAGAGTGTTACCACTGTGGCAAGAAGGGCCACATCAAGCAGAACTATTTTGCTTGGAAGAAAGAGAAGAAGAGCGACAAGGAGAAGCAAAATGAGAATACTATAGCGGCGGCTTCGATACGTGGAGGCGATGTAATTGTCGTAGGTGATGAGGTTGTCACAAACCTCGCCTGCGATGACAATTCTTGGCTGGTGGACTCAGGGGCTTTAGCGCATGTATCTCACAATAGGGCACTATTTGCCACTTACACGATAGACGACTGTGGAGTGTTGAAGATGGGCAATGGAGATATGTCAAAGGCGGTTACCGTTGGAGATGTACATTTAAGGATGAAGATGGGTACAGTTCTTGTTCTCAAAGATGTTCGTCACATCTCTGATATCCGTTTCAACCTGGTATCGATTGGTAGGTTGGATGACGAGGGATTCTTCAGTCTCTTCGGGAATAGTCAGTGGAAGCTTTCCAGAGGTTCGATGGTGATTGCCAAAGGAAGCAAAAAGTTCGGTCTCTACTATATGAAGGGAAGCGCACAGGGGGTACAGGAGGTGAATGCAGTCAGTGATGCATCTACCAAGTTGTGGCACAGAAGGCTCGGCCATATCAGCGAGAAGGGGATGAGCTACTTGGTGAACAGGAAGGTGATTCCAGGGCTCAAGTCTACAAAGTTGGAGAAGTGCACGCACTGCTTAGCTAGGAAGCAAAATAGGGTGTCTTTCCAAAGTCACCCAAGTTCAAGGAAGCCGGCATTGCTCGAGTTGATTCACTCGGATGTCTGCGATCCTATGAAGGTAAAATCTATTGGTGGTGCTTCTTACTTTATAACTTTTATTGATGACTGTTCCAGGAAGGTTTGGGTCTATGCCTTAAAGACCAAGGATCAGGTGCTGTCCACTTTCAAAGAGTTTCAGGCCTCTGTTGAAAAAGAGACGGGCAAGAAGTTATTGTGTGTTCGGTCCGACAACGGCGACGAATACATTGGTCCCTTTGATGCTTATTGTAGAGAGCAAGGGATACGACACCAGAAGACTCCGCCTAAGATACCTCAGCTCAATGGAGTAGCGGAGCGCATGAACAGGACACTGATGGAGAGGGTGCGGTGTTTGCTGTCAGAAGCAAACTTGTCGGGCAGTTATTGGGGTGAGGCTCTTATCACAGCTGCTTATGTTATTAATTTATCTCCTAGTGCTCCTTTGCAGGGTGATGTGCCTAACAAAGTATGGTACGACAAAGAGCCGTCATACAAGCACCTGCGAGTGTTTGGCTGTAAGGCCTTCGTGCATGTACCGAAGGACGAGAAGTCCATACTTGAGCCGAAGACGAGGCGATACGTCTTTGTCGGCTATGGTCGGAATGAGTTTGGCTCTAGACTCTACGATCCAGTGGGAAGAAAGCTCTACAGAAGCAGGGACGTGGTATTCGTCGAGGATCAGACCATGACCAACACTCAGGATTCTAAGACGCCTTCTGAGGCTGAGGAATTACCTGAGTTAGAGTCATTTTGCTTCGAAAAGTTTCTAGAGGACATCGTAGAGGATCCAGTTATGGGGGAGCCAGTGTATGGAGTCACTCCCAACCTTGATCATCAGCCTGCTGATGGTGGTCAGGGTGTCCTTCAGGAGGATGAGCATGTCGGTGAGGCGGTTCATGAAGAGGAGGAGGCTGTTGGTATACAGCCAGCACCAGTGGCTCTACTAAGAAGGAGCGACAGAGAGCGTCGACCATCTACGAGATACTTACCGGGTGAGTATGTGCTATTGACTGACGGGGGAGAGCCCGAAAGTTTTGCAGATGCTATAGAAGACGAACACAGGCAGAAGTGGAGGGAGGCTATGCAGGAGGAGATGAGTTTCTTACACGCCAATTCTACATATGAGCTGGTGCAGTTGCCAAAGGACAAGAAGGCTTTGA
>JANAVB010001025.1:65000-102183 GCA_029216955.1 Iris pallida
TCTTTTAGGGTTTTCTTGTGGAGGCTCAAAACTTCACAAATGCAAGTAAGGGGGAGGGGGTACTGCTGTTTGGGCGGCCAAGGGGGTCTCTTAGGGTTAGGGTTACACTTGGGCCAGCTCATTCTCAAGTAGAAATGGGCCCAAGTCAAAAAGGCTTAAAGGCTTGCATGAAAAAGGCTAAATAAATCAATTAAAGCCTTAAAAATAATCTAATGCCTAAAATAAATTCTAAAAACAAAAATAACAATTCTAAGGCATGGTTTGGCCCCTATACAATGTCCACTAAGGTTAAACCAGTTGCTAGCACAATCATAAGTCAACATATCTAGAAAATCACAAAAAGGCCAAAATGGCTAAAAAGACTAAAATCATTTAAACCACTCTAAAAATAGAGATTTAAATCTAAATAATTTTTAAAACCAAAATGTGAATTTTAATTACATTATTAGGCTTCTAGTGAAGATTGACTAAGGTCAACTACCAAGTCACCGGTCTACAACCAATCAAATCACACTGAAATCAATCTAATTAATAAATACATAAAAATTAAAATAGAAATCATAAAAAATCAAATAAATCACAATTACTAAAATACCCTTAAAATTGAAAAGTGAGTGTGATAAATCTACCCTCCTTAAAATAATTTTGTCCTCGAAATTAAGATGATCCTACTCCTTCTAGGTTAAATCCCCAACAATTATGGTCTTAAGAAACTTATCTAAATCATGCATTTGAAAAGATATCATACATGATTAAGGCAGCTAATCAGTCTGGGGTCTCATCTAGGCACCATAGTCATACTAGATCAAAAGTAGTCATATGGTATCAAACATACAAAAAATATGGTAGGGTACAATAATCATAAGGATAGGATAAGGTATAGGTCAAGAACTCACCTCTACTAGGTCTGGTAGCTGGAACTCTCTCCCGAAGGTAGGCCTCGACTAGGGGAAGATGTAGTAGGACAGTCTCGTATCTTGTGTGCAGCTGACCCACAAAATAGGCACAATCCTAGTCTCTTCCTACAGTCCTTCCATACGTGCCCAAGCTTCTTACAGAAAGTACAGGTAGGCACTCGCTCAACTGGCCTCTGCTGGACAGGAATCTGAACTTGATAGGCTAGTCTAGGCTGGAAGCCTGGGTACTCCTGAGGCTCTGGGTATAAAGTGTTCCTCGTTCTCTTGGGACTAGGCTCCCCCTCGAATGCAAGTAATCCCACAACAGTTGAAAACTAAGACTCTACTCTCTCAAAAGCTCAGCCTGAAGTCTTTGTACCTCCCGCACATCCTGAAGAAGTCTATAAATATGAGCTCCATTAGGAATGGCATGGGGTACCACTCCAGGAGGCAAAGGAAGGCCCTCAGTCTCCGGCTGAACTGCAGCCCTCTCATAAAGGATAGGAGATGGAGAAAAATTCTCCGGTGAGGCTACTAACACCTCCTGAGCAATAGAAGGGGGAAGTACAATCTCGGTCTCATCCGGAACTGCAGTTGTGCACTGGAAACAGACTCTGGTCATGGGTGCCATTCTGGAAAAGATAAGGAAAATAATAATAAATCATCAGGTTATAAGGCAGTCTATCATCCTATTTGAAAACTGGTGATAAAAAAAAAGCTAAAATTAACTATAAAGCGTTAATATTCTAAAGATGATCAAAATTGAAGTTTAAAGCACGACTGTCAATAACACTGAAATCCAAGCACACTACATATATATATCTATAAGAAATTTTAGTCTCGATATGATCTAAGTTGATCAATTCCAGGATGAATCGAGGTTTGGACAAGATGGAGAACGAGGTCATTGAAGTCTGGGCACGAGTATCCAAAATTTAGAAATCTATGTCACAATTGAATTAATTCAATTGAATAAGGTTCCAAACATTGGATGATAAGGAGAATGACCAAGTCGACTGGTCGCGATCAAGGGTTTAGAATTCAACACTATTGAAATTCTAAAGGATACTGCGAGGATATAGAAATAAGCTAATTTCCTCCTTTTGATAAGGAAGCTAAACGTGATACCTTGGGTTGACCTATTAAGTACAGTGCCTTGTCTTTCTGAAATATGTGAAAGACAAAAGCAAAAAGAGTTCAAAGACGATGCTATTGAGTACAATACGTGGTTCATAGACGACGAAAATAATTCAAGAAGAATTTCCAAAGCTGCCGTGGATGAGACTCTAGGGCAAGTTTAACTATGCCTCAATCCACGTAGAGTAATATATGAAAGCGAACCAAAGTGCAATAGGTTGATCAGACCGTCATACACCGGTTCTGATTAGACAATATATTAGTGGGTCGACCCAATAAAATATGTCATGATCAAGCTCGAAAAAGAGATAAGCTTGCAAAACTAAAGCTAAATTAGCAGCATAAGGTAGTCAAAATATAAGTAAGGGAGGTAATGATGAAGAAGAAAAATAGTCCAAGATCCTTAACTAAACGGGTCAAGCAATCAAGATAAGGTACAAGGTTAAGCATTTAAGGAAATAAGAAGAACACCATCACATGTCGGGTCGAAAGAATTGAGTCATGGTTGGATCTCGAAGTTAAGTCAGAAAGTATTTTAGTATCATGGTAAGGGCTATAGTTTAGTCTTATTGAACAGAAAGTCTCATCAAAAAAATAGTGTGCAAGAGACGTCTTTAGTAGGACATGATATATCTACATGAAGGTGGACTCGTCTAGGTCTTGCATGTGAAGTTTGTTGGAGGATAACAACTAGTATTACACTCCGAATATCAAAGTCACGGTAAGGGACGTCAAAGAATCTAAAATAGAAGGTAAGGGTTCAAGAGGTGACAATTAATACAAGAATAAAGGAAATCAAGTTGAAGCATGAAATAAATTTAATTAAGAAGCCAATGAAATAATTTAGAGACACAGTTCTAAAGGGAGAATACTGTTAAGGAACGATCAAATACAAACGGTTAGAAAGTCACAATAAAATATCTAGATTTGAGGGAAGGTTGAGTAAGTCAAGATTGAGATACAGTCACATAGTTTGGCAGACGACTAACAACACTTGAGAATATACTACTATCATAGTCATGAGTGATATGGCAATTAGTATGGAACACTTCTATTTCATTAAGGTTACCTTGGTGGCCTACCATTACATTCTTTCAAAAAAATTCAAAATAACCACCGCAATTTGTATTCACTCTAAGCCATCCAATCTAATCACGACTAACATTTAAATCCTTTTTATAAATCTCATAGTAACTTTTATCACATTACTACTAACCTTTCCAAAATTTAACATTTCAATCCAACTTTAAACTCCAGAGTTAATGAATCATGAATCCATAAAATTCTATATCACTTCATAACTTTAAAAACTCCCAACTTGTCTTAAATAATCCTCAAGATAGACACTTAGCTTATCACGGCAATCTAGCATTTACAGCTCAGTATTTTAACGCGCTTATCACCATAATTTCTCTTTCTAAGTCATTAAAACATAATCACTACTTCTTAAACCAAAATCTAAATAGATTTTTAAACCTTCAATCAATTGACACGATTCCAAATTGAATTTTTTTCTCTAAAAAAAATTGTTTTTATATCTTCCCAATCTTTTAAACCAAACTTTTAATATCATTGCTTCCACTTAAATTTGAAATTCAATAAACATATACATCGCAACTTGTACGACTCAATTTAATAGTTCATACTGCCACCCCTTTTTTTTATTATTATCAAACCAATCTATATACGTTCAAGATGTATAATCATAATCCAATAATTTATGAATCACATCAATTCCTAAAATCGATTTATATAGATTCTAACTATTTTCCTCCAGTATCAAAATATAATTTTATAATCCTCTGGTGATTATTACTTAGAATCACAAGATAAATTTTCTTGGTAATATCCCAACTTACAAACTACTAATCATTAAATCATCCATTTAGAAAAATGCCCTTATAACTTAGTCAAAGTCTCCGTGTATTCCAATTCTTTAATGTAATCCTTCCAGCAATGTGTTTGACCAATGAGTATATAGCAATGTAGCCATCTTTCTAACCATTATTAAGCATAAGAAAGTAAGGGTATTGGTGAAAAGAGTTCAAACAAGATACAAGAATCAAGGGAGGAAGGTGGATTAAAATAGGGGAAAGGGAATTTAAATCGAAGCTCAGAATGAGATTCTCAAGGGTCGTTCCAGGAATCTCTCAGGAAATCCTAATAGTGATTGAGTATCCTCTCATTCTAACACCTTACTTCCTATACTCTATAGCAGGTTCGTAGTAGTACAACAAAATTGCTGTACTATCACGACATCGCACTAATGTGAATCTGGTCCTGTATGGACCGGAGAGATGAAATCGTATCTCTATAACTATCTTGAAGACAGATCAAACAAGGAATCAATTGCTGAAAAAGAAGCAAAATTATCAAAGGAGGACAGTTGTTTTCAAAAGGAGACAATTACAACAAGAATTGATAAGAGATTTTCTAATGTGATTGAGTACCTTAACGTATATCTTATATCCTACTGCAGGCTGTAATGATACTCTAGTTCGAGTACCACTACGAATCACACTAGTTGTGTTTGGACTGACCTGCATAGACCACCACTAAAAACGTGTCATGACCCGCACCCAGTGAAAGGGGCACGAAAAGTGAATACGCCCAGCCTACGCCGCAGTGTTGGCGGTAGAACGCTGTCCTGAGTCACAATCACTAACACAGCCTAGAATAAGCTCTGAATGGAGATTAAATAATAAGTACTCAATCACGACACTAAGATGGAATAGAAGAATAATCACAAGAGAGTCACAACATAAATAGAAGTCTATGTGTAAACCACCAGAATAAATCTCAAGTACAACTCAAAAAGTCTCAAATAGAAAGACAAATAAAGTACTAAGTCACAGCTAGAATATGGACAAGTCCTCAGCGACTGTTGGATCCTCCTGAGGGTCTACGTCGCCAGTGTCATCTAAGCCAATGCCATAATAAGTAGGGCAGTACTCCTCATCAACACCTGTAAAATTTTCAACATGTCCAGTCAGGACGGAACGAGCACATATCTCTCACAACAGTTCATATCAGGATTGGATATATAAAGCAAGCTATAGAAAACTATACATGAATCGCTGTAAAAAATCACAAGAGAGAGAGACTATAAGAATGAGATATAATATGATAAATAGAGAATGTAACCATCTACGTGATTTAGAGCATGAATTGGTTATGTAAACGGTTTGGGTTGCACATGGATACAACTATGGAGTGCACATGGATACCTACTGGGGATAATGATCACATAACCAACTACACTCTTCCTGCCCCCAATCAATACACAAGGATCAATACATGTTATGTTACTATCCATGGATAACAACTACTTTATACATGGGGCTCATATGGTCATGAGTGTACATGAATAACACATGAGTGCACATGGATAAATATGAATACATGGAGTAATGATGACCATGATAAAGTACATGAACAGGATATACTCGATATATCCGAGGGGATAACATCGTATGAAAAGATCCATAGGGTACTAATCCGTGTGAACATCGTGTCAGCATCAAGTATACTAGTCTATAACAAGAGAACATATCCAAAGAAGTATGAAAAGATCAGAAAATGTACTCGCCTGACAAACTGAACTGCTGATGATAAAGTGTAGCTAAACTGGGGCAGTGTAAACCTATTTAAAGTATACACATGTCACAACCAAGTCTAAAATATCAAAAAAAATAGCTATAATGCAAGACTACATGCTTCTAGGTCCAATTTGGTCAAAGTCAACCCTCGGTCAACACTGGTCAAACCTGGTCAACGCTGGTCAAACCTGGTCAAACCTGGGTCAACTAGTCCGTCTACTAATTTCTAGGTCATACACAAAATTTTAGGTCATTTGGAGTTCGTTTGAGTTGAATTGGATCAAGTTTGACCCAAAGTTAACTTTTGTCAATTTGGTCAACTTGTCGGCCAATTCGACTAAACTAGGCTCAAGATGACAAACCAAATCTTTCCTAGAACTCCTATAGTTATATTCACAACTATAATCTATTCTAAGAGGGTTTCCAAGCATAAAATATCTATATACATATAGGTATATACACACATGTGTATATACAATACAAATCAAACCTTAATTCTAACAAATGATGGTGCGTGTGTGTGTCTTGGAGCTTACTGAAATGAGGTAAATCTGAGATTAAAAACAGAAAACAAAACCATGGTATACCACAAATTAATATACTATTATCTACATATATATACAAAGTAAGAAAACTATATATATATATATATATATATATATATATATATATATATATATATATTTTATATATATATATATATATATATATATATATATATATATATATATATATATATATATATATATTTTATATTTTATATAAAAAAAAAAAATTATATATATTTTATATATATATATATATATATATATATATATATATATATATATATATATATATATATATATATATATTTTTATATATATATATATATATATATATATATATATATATATATATATTTATATCTGTATACACAAACTCTTAAATGGAAAGATTCGCAATGGTGCAAGATAATTTAAAGAGTCTAAAATCTAGAATTAAATCCCCCTCGACCCATTCTCAACACGTATGTGTTAGCAATAGGTTTCAACGGGGTTATATATATATAGTTAAATGTACATATATATAGCTATATAGAAAGCATATATACTCATAAATGATGGAAATTTATGAAACAAAACCAAAAGTTGGATCCCACATATCCGAAACCTCATACACATATTAAAAACTCAAAATTTATAAGTTAAAAGGCTGGAAAACAAAATATCACACTTCAACCCAAAATCGAAATTAAAGAAAACAACCCAATTTCACACAACGACCCAAAATGCAAAATACACCAAACGAACCCGTGAAACTTGGCATACACATTGGTATCGACCTACGTGATGCGTTCGTATACTCTCGGATTCGAAATCTTGTCCGTGTCGTGTCCACAGAACGCGTATCGGAATTTCCCGATACCGTATGATACGCGTGCGTTCTCGCTCGTTTGAGCGTCGTACACCCAAAGAAAAAGCTCGTGCTTGTGCACGTAGCTCGGGGGGGTCCTGGGGTAGGTCTAGGACACGGTGACACGGTGACACGTTGCCCGAAGCAACGCACGCAGCGCACGCAGCCCCCGCTCCCGCACGGCCTGCTGCGGGCGTACGCGCGCCCGCGCCCTCGTGCACGCGGTTCCGGCCTCGTGGCTCACTTGTCGGGCCACGCCGTGACTCGGGGTTCGTTCCTCGGGTAGTCTATGTAATTCGACGTGTCCCAGGTCCTAGAATGGGTCTTTGCTGCGTCGTGTATGCGCACGAAGTCCGTTTCAGCGACAAAAATAACAGGCTGAATGCACAGTGGCTGAGCGGTGCACGCGCGATTTCTCTGCGCTCGCTCAACGAAAAGTCGTAAAATTTTACGAGCATGGGGGCAGAGCTTGCCCCCACGTGCTCAAGAAATTTTACGCAAAAATAAGGCATGTGCATCGAGAAACAACGCGCGGACAGCAGGGCACGCACGGCCTCGTGCACGGGATCCGTGCACGTGCGTCTGTTGCCCGAAATGCCACTGATACGTTGTCAAAACCAAATCTGTCTTCATGAAAGTTTATCAAAATATTATTATCTAAACATCCATGAAGATAATCAAAAAATAGCAACTTTCTATCCTAAGCGGCATTTCGTCGAACACGTGTCGTAAAGGACCGACAGGTGTCCGATACCGCCATCAAACGAAGTCGAAATTCCACCAAATTTTGTGGGCAAGTCTAGGGCACCTATATGGATGCAAAAATGAAAGGAATTCCAGATTTACAATGGTAGATAAGGGTTTACCTATTGAGTGTCAAAAACTCAATGAACGGGGCTCCTCGGTTGTCGTGTTGGCCGATTTCCCTCCAGCAAAAGCCTCCGCCTCCATGCTAGAAATGCTCCAGCAGATCCTCCTCTCCTCGACAATTGCAACAGAGTTTGTTTGGAAGAAACGGACTCCGGATGAAGGAAAAAGAGCTTTGGAGAGATGGATCTTTTAGGGTTTCCTTGTGGAGGCTCAAAACTTCACAAATGCAAGTAAGGGGGAGGGGGTATTGCTGTTTAGGCAGCCAAGGGGGTCTCTTAGGGTTAGGGTTACACTTGGGCCAACTCATTCTAAAGTAGAAATTGGCCCAAGTCAAAAAGGCTTAAAGGCTTGCATGAAAAAAGGCTAAAATAAATCAATTAAAGCCTTAAAAATAATCTAATGCCTAAAATAAATTCTAAAAACAAAAATAATAATTCTAAGGCATGATTTGGCCCCTATACAATGTCCACTATGGTTAAACCAGTTGCTAGCACAATCATAAGTCAACATATCTAGAAAATCACAAAAAGGCCAAAATGGCTAAAAAGACTAAAATCATTTAAACCACTCCAAAAATAGAGATTTAAATCTAAATAATTTTTAAAACCAAAATGTGAATTTTAATTACATTATTAGGCTTCTAGTGAAGATTGACTAAGGTCAACTACCAAGTCACCAGTCTACAACCAATCAAATCACACTCAAATTAATCTAATTAATAAATACATAAAAATTCAAAAAAATCATAAAAATTCAAATAAATCACAATTACTAAAATATCCTTGAAATTGAAAAGTGAGTGTGATAAGTCGGTCCAAGCACATTGAGACTCGGTATCATTGGATACGAGATGTGGTTGATAAGAAGGATGCGATGCTTGAGAAGGTCCATACTGATGACAATGGAGCGGATATGCTCACGAAGGTTCTACCAAGGAGGAAGTTTGAGTACTGCAGGCGGATCATCGGGATGACGAGTTCTTCCACCTAGTTGTGAAGGGGGAGTATTGTTGGAGTGGGTGGGGTTCCCAACCTATGTGGAGAATACCCCGGAGAGCGACGAGCGCCATCCGTGTGTCGGAGAAGCTCGGGGAGTGCATGGATCCTATTTTGGAACATATATGGTAAGGAAATATATGATTGGATTTCCATATTTACTTTGATAATATATTTATGATTGGACCCTTCATATAGTAGCTTTCCATATAATTGGACTTCCAATTATGGCAAGCCAATTATGATTGGATTTCCATTAAATATATGATTGATGCACATTGGAAGTTTTCATATATATTGGCATTCCATGTATGGATTACCAAGGGCTTATAAAAGGGTGATGCAAGCTAGTTGTAAACTCATCTCAAAACAAGAGTGCTTAAAATCTTTGAGAGAGAGAGAGGATTAAGGACTATTGTGAAGTAGAGATTACTTCGAATAATTTTTCGGCATCTCTTGTTCTTCGGAGTCCGTAATCAAAAATTTTCTTCTTTCAAGTGAGTTGTGGTGATCCGTGTTGGATCGGGAGGAGCTTATAGAGGGTGTATTCTCTTTATTCCATTAGTGGAGGTTCTTCAGGGTTGGACTCCGATCGTCCCGTAGTTTTTTTTCGTAAGGGTTTTCTACGTCAAAAATCTTTGTGTTTGCGATTGTATTTATTATTTTTTTTGGTTGTGTGCTTTTGCTCGGTTCTCTCGTAGGACTTTCTGGTTTGGGGAAACGGTTTCCGCGCTTCGTTCCCAACAGAAGCTATGGTGGAGGCAACGCTCGGGATTTGGCGAGGGGAACGGCGGTTGGGCGTTGAGCCGAGCAGAGACGGACGGAGAATCGAGACGCGGCGGCAGCCCGGAACCCGACAACGAGGCTCCATGGCGGTGGCCACGCGTGGTTGGTCGGAGGCTAGGGCACGGCCATGGTTTCGAGCGTGGCGGCGCCCCATCGAGGAAGGAAAGAAGCAGAGGTGCACCTCCGATCGGGAGGCAGGGATCGGCCATGGCTGGTTCGGCGCACGCATAATGGTGACCCAGCTCGGGCGGCGAGAGGCTTAGGCGCGGAAAGTGTCAGCGGGGAGGAGCGGTCGGGCTAAGGTTTTGCGGAGGCACGACGAGATGTACGGTGGTGGTCTGGGTCGAGCACGGACAGGTGAGGTTTCTCGGTGGTTTTGTTTTAAATTTTTGGGAAATTTTTGGTATGGAGATGTCAGTCACGGCGGGGTGGCGCTGGTAATGGTGGTGTTGCTGGGTGGTAAGGAGGAATGGGGGTTGACCGGAGGACGACAGGGTGGTACCGTTGGTGGCGGGGGCTGCGTGGAGATGGAGACGGTGTTGGCGGTGGTAGGCCGGAGATGGCCGAAAAGTGGGGGTGGTTGCGACGATGGTGATGGTGGTGATGGAAGTTATGGTATGGAGATGGTCGAGGACTGGCTGGGATCGACGACCGAGACGGCACGACAGTGCTCAGGATTAGGTTTAGGGATTGTTGTCGTCGTGTTGGGGCTGTCTGATACGATAGAAACGGGGTCGAAAGATGTGTCCTGCACGACATGGGACAGTCAGCGTCCGGATTTGTCGGATGAGTAAAAATTGTATATGTAGAAAAGAATAATTAGTGGATGGGAGGGAACACAGACACGATGCACGAATTTTTTTGGATTGTGGAAATTCATGGAAAAAAATGGCAAGTACCTCTCCTTTTATAGGAGGTGGGAATCCCATTAGGATAAGGATTGGGAGGATTTAAATTCTCCCAATTAGATATTTTCATATATTTATTTGAATCGATATAAATTTATTTTAAATTTAGATAAAACTTCTATTTAAATCAAGGCTGTATAATAGGAAATCTTCTAATATTTAAATTATCATTTTTTTTAGCAAATCTTATCTTAAGCAAAATATTAAATAAAATTTTCATAAATAATAAATTATAATAATAATTAATTTTGAAAAATATACATATATAATGTACCTCCCATAAATCTAGAATAATATACAAAACTTACTTTCCAAATTATCCAATACTAAAGTAGCCCAAAAAAGTAAAGTTTGGAGGTTTCTCAATACGATGCTTTGTGCGACTTTTAGCAATACAATAAAATATTTTTTTAAATAAATAAATACCTATCACCTATAACTTTGAGCTTATTTACTATAATAAAATGCTTTCCAAAAGTATGTACCTCGCACATATTCGCATTCGACGAGAATAGGAATCGCAAACTTGTACGCGGCGTTCAAATACGAAGTACAATTTAAATACCAGCAAACAACCACTTATATAAAATAAAAAAATAGTAGAAATTTAGGGGGTTTGCAACAATCATGAAATCTGGTAAGTATGATAACTTAAAGTATTTAAATTACTTAACTATATAGTTTAATATCATTAATTCTTCTACTAATATGTTAATTAGTTACTTCATACATAGGCCGATAAGAAAGGCGATGAGGGTGGAGACCTTCGAGAGTTGATGCCACCGAGGTCTAAAAAGCAAGAGTGTCCTTGAGTGTCTTATGTGGAACGGACTGAGACTCCCTCAAGAATATACAAGGCTTCAAATTGTTATCCAACGTAATTTGAATAGTTGTGTGATGCAACGTTGAAAGCCCAAGTTTGAACCATGTGTGATGGATAGTCTATGAAGCATATACAAGGTTGATACAAGTACAATTATCAACCCGATTCAAGCATGGGTTCTAGTTGAGAACATGGTGGCACAGTCGTCCCGTTCGCTAACAAGTAGGGGGTGAGTAGGCTAGTACTGACCGTGTACTCATTGGTTTGGTTAGGATTTGTAATAACAGAGTCGAAGACAGGTCTTGACCAACCGTTTCATTTTGAATAATTCACAAATCACCTTACCAAAACACTACAAAATTCAAAATTCAACGGGATTAGCGACGTCTTAGCGACGCAATTGGGTCACCAATATGCATGTCACTTCTATACAAAAAGTCGCTAAGAGGTCATTGTAGCTTTGGGTGGCTTATGAAAAGCGGTATGACGCAATAAGAAGGAAAGTGTGTCTTAAGGTGGTGGTGGAATACAGAAGCAACTCGAGACTCATAAGTTCAATAAGAGGTACGAGCAAGCTAAGAATGCATGTTCTTTTGCTATACATATGGGTGGATCTATCCCCATCACAGCATACAAGAAATTTGATATGCATGATAACGTAAAGTATTTAAATTACTTAATTATATAGTTTAATATTATTAATTTTTCTAATAATACGTTAATTAGGTACTTCGTACATAGGCCGATGAGAATACGAAGAGGGTGGAGATCCCTCAAAAGTTTATGCCACCTAGTGTTTGCCATGAAATATAAAAGAACAGAACAATTCTCGGAGGACTGGATTTTTACTTCACAATACAAACTCGCTTGTACAAAGAAAGCCTAGGGACGAAAACCTAGGTACAGTAATCTAAGTACAATTGTTTATTTTAGATTCTGGGGGGTGACGGTAGAGGATCGGGAAAGCGACGGCAGCTCTGTCTTACTCCTTGGACGATCGGGTGCAGCCTTGGCTCTGTAGAAGAACTGATTTACGTTGGTGAAGAAATGCTCTCCTTTCAAGCTCTGTATATTCTCTGGCTCACTGGGTCTCTATGTCTCTCTCCTTTTCTCTCTGTATGTGTCTGTATGTATGTATATCCTCGTAAGGGAATGGCACCTTGCTATTTATAAGAGTGGGGCGCATCATTAGGGTTTACAATGATTGCCCATTCTTGAAAGTCGGCGGCTAAGGATCACTGGATCTGGGCCGTTCATCAAGATTTGAGCAATAAATGTGATTGCATCAAATCTCTTATGGGTAATTAATGATGATTGACATAAATCCTCCTGATTTGTCATGCCAACCTCGGATTTTTCGACACGTGTCATTAATTTGCTTATTTGCAAATGATCTGATTTGATCATAATATTTTATTAGGATTTATTGAGGGATTTCGATCAATTTGGTGCCACGTGCCCCGCTATCATGCCACGTGTCTTAACCGTGAGCCATTACAGAAATCTGAGCCGCAGGAGGGTTGCTCCTCATTGAGCCGCATAAGGCTGGCCACGTGTCAAGGCTACTTGAGAGTGGCCCCCTTGAACATTTGGACCGCATGGTAATGATTTGTGCCACATGCGTGTAGGTGACCGCATGATTGGTGCCTTCTTCATAAACCGCATGAAGATAGTCTTCGTGAGCCGCATGAAGATAGTCTTCGTGAGCCGCATGGGGCTAGTCTTCGTGAGCCGCATGGGGCTAGTCTTCATGAGCCGCATGAAGATAGTCTTCGTGAGCCGCATGGGGCTAGTCTTCGCGAGCCGCATGAAGATAGTCTTAGTGAACCGTATGGGGCTAGTCTTCATGAGCCGCATGGGAGAGCCTCCGCTTGGGCCGTATGGGATGGTCTCTACTTGAGCCGCATACGACTGTCCACGTGTCAAGGCCGCATGACAGTTTCTGAATCTCGGAGGATCGTGTTAGAGATTTTCTTCATTTCTTAGGAGTCCGTCATTATGAGGGAGTCATAATGGTATCTTTGTGTCAGAACCGTGCCCTTGTCATAGCTGTCAGCCGTCAGGGCATTTAATGTAGTAAAGGACAAACGAAAGAGCTATTTATAGGCCACGTGGCTCCTCTCTGAGCCGCATAGACGCTCGAGCCGCATGGATACTTGAACCGCATGGGGATCTCTGGCCGCATGGATCTTTCTTTATTATTTTCCATGCTTCTACAAGACCCCCTTCAAAGTTTTCAATTTACAAAATTGAAATACTTTGAATAAGAAGCATGGCCATGTATAAATTCTCCTGGCCGCATATGATGTCTCGGCCGTATGGATGTCTCGGCCGCATGGATGTCTCGGCCGCATGGATGTCTCAGATGTATTGAGTCAATCAGCCGCAGGGACTTTCGGGCCGCATGAGCTCTTCGCCACATCATCCTGCCACGCACGAAGATCTTTTGCATTAAATGCTGTTGATCTTCTGTCAGTTTTAAGGCTACTTTTCGGGGGAGGATCCCAGGAGTTTGGCCTTCATTTTAGGCGGCTCGCCTCGATAACCGAAGGGTCGGTTTTTTATGTTTATACGAGAATCGAAATACCCTACTTTTGTTTATAAATAGGGACGAGTTCAGTAGGAGAGATTTCTTTACTTTCTCTTTCGTCTCCAACTCTTGCAGTCTCCACTTTCCTTCCTTCTTCGACCGTCAAAAATGGCCCCCAAGTCTTCCAAGTTCGCCTCTGCTGCTGCAAAGGGTAAGAAAGCGGCTTCCTCGTCGGCGGCCGTGTCCGAAGTGCACCCTGATGTCCACCCTGCTTTCAAGGGTAAGAAATGGATTTGAATACTTTGAACCCCAAGGACCCATGCCTCTATTGCATAACATATGCATAAGCCTTCATCTTTCGTTTTTATTGAACCGCCCAAGCTCGACCATGATGGAGCTGCATATGTTGTATGGGCCGTATAACCCTCTCATATTCGAGCCGCATAGGGCATGCCCTATGTTTTGAGCCGCATGAGAAAGATTTGAGCCGTAGGAGTACTTCTGGATTTGAACCGCATAGAACCTATTTTGAGAGGAACCGCATATATTCCTGACAAACTGGCCCGTATAGAATTTTGCTGAGTCGCACTGCATATACTTTTCTGCGAGATAGAACCGCATAAGTTTTAATCCGAGCCGCATTAGCTATCGAATCAGTATCACATGGAACTCCCAACTGAATTGGGCCGCATGAGGCTGTGTTGACCCGAGCTGCATAGACTCTTAGAAACTTCTTTTTGAGAAACTTTAAGTGGTTTTGTTTTAATCTATCTTTTAATCCTGCTTCTTTTGTCCTTTTCCAGTGTACCTCCCAACCAACCCGACAGGAGAGCTTCTGGTGGGTTCAGCTCAATTTGTCGTGGGTGTGCGGCTTGACGGCCTACTTCGACATGTAACGTTTCAACTTCCCTCCAATGAGCCTTTGGAGAGGGTGGCTGCCATCAACAACCAGCCTTTCCACTTTCTTTGCACTATGATGAATTCGGGGAAACTGGACGGAGAATATCTGAAACCAGCTTTTCTCTTTGGAGATGCTTTATCCCTAAAGAACTTCTGAATGCTGGACGTTTCTGAGAACTGGGACTTTACTGTGGACGGGGTGGATATCCATGTTCCCGAGATGGAGCGACATTTTCCCCTCTCGTGGTTTAATATGGTACCGTTAAGCAGGAAAATGGCGGGCTCTCTAACTCCAACCCAACAGGGGATGTTCGTAGGCAATATCCACTATAATATGAGTATTAGGTCAGCATGTGCAAGTAGGGAGTCAGTCAGCCGGAGTGTGATGGGGATGATTCCTGGTACTTTTATAAATGTGTCTTGTCCCAACTTCACTTTTACTCGAGCTGATACCTTCTTGAATCAACTCGCTTGCAAGGGATCTTATCCTGTGGGCAGGTTGTCGCTGCTGAATTGGATAAACCCTATTCCCACATGGGCCAATCTTTCCTCATGGATCCTGAGGAACTACGAGGAACTCCTTCGGGAGATTGACCTTTACTACGCCATCCGGGGCACCTGTTACGGATTGCCCATTAATAAGCCGCTGTTCATGGCCCTTTTGGAGATGTATAGCCGGCGTACGGGGACTTTCTTCGCGCCCGGAGGTCAGTTGGGACTTGCTCTCCATGAAATGCATGCTGTTTCTAAGCTGTCGTGGGAAGGCGAGGCCTTTGAAGTATACACCCCAACGAACGAGGAATTCGAGGATCTGGATCGACGATTTCCTGTTTTCGTCGCTGTGTACCGGAAGCTGCTGTGCCACCATAGCATCTGTCACCAGATTGCTATCAAGAAGAATAATATTTCAGAAGAGAATGTCCCCCATACTATGGCCTGGGTCGCATATCTTTTCAAATTACGTCCTTTCGACCGGGTTTCTTCTCGAGGTCCCCAAACCCAGGCGGAGATAAAGGACCTGATGTTGAATGCCAAAAGGTCGAGGTCCACCCACGATAGATTTGGGAGTCGTACTGACTCCTTCAGTTATTTCTACTACGGTACCCGACAGATGTCTGAGAAAGCAATCTTGGCCGGGTTCTTGATGGTATAGCTACGGAATTGCGTAGTCTCGGGAGGGGCGGGTTCTACTGAAAGGATCAGCCGCCACTTCATTCTCCCGGCTGTGAAGCTGGTCTTCAAAGTCAGACTGGCCCTTCTTCCGGCTATGGTGTGTAGCATACACAACGGCCTCCGCGCCTTTTCGTCTAAAGTCATTGCTCACGAGACGACGCTGGACTTTGAGCGGATAGAGCTACCATACCACTATCCCATGGGGTGGTTATTGATGCATTACCGGTCGTTGATGAGGCCCGGAACAGAGGATGATGTTACTGCTGATGACGCCTTCCTTTTCCGATACCGTCATCAATCTTGGGAGTATGACACCATACCGGCTTATCGGAGGGCGTTGAAGAGAGTTGACGGGCCCGACTTCTTTGTGTCTCTTCCTCAATTTACCCCTAGAGAAGTGAGAGGGGGTACACGTTGATTGCATTGAACCTCCCCTACTCTTATCTGAGAAGATGCTTCTATGGCTGCGCAACATTCGCCCCACGCACCTAGTATATCGTTACCAAAATAACGTATACTTGGAGCCTTATTTGCCTAGCTGGTTTTCTCGTCAATTCGGGTATAGTCAGCTGTTCCTTGACTACCCCAGTGCTTGCCTGGGCTTCGAGGGTTGTGTCCTTGACGGAATCCGGGCGTGGCATTATTACAATGTTGTTCATACCCGGGCTAGCTTCTCGGTTCCTGACGCTAATACGCAAGGGGATATTCTGTACATGGCGGCCCTTTATCATGTTGCGACGAGTAAATCTTCCATGAATTTTGACATGAACACCAGCTTCATTGTCGGGATCGGCTTGGCAGAGAAGCCCGAGGGTTCCAGGAAGAGAAAGAGAGGGGCGAATAGGATTCCTGTGCCGGACTCGGAGTCCACTACGACGGACGAAGAGGATGACGAGCAGGACGCCGATGACTCGTCGCACTCTTTGGACGAGGAGGTGGGGGACCAGCCTCCTACTGTGCCGAATGAAGAGGTGGAGGATCATCCACCTGTTGTGCCTGGTGCTTCGCGGAAACGAGACAGACGTCTATCTACCGACGATGGCAGGACCTATTCCACGAAGCGGGCTGCGGAAAGACGTCGCAGGCTGTTTATTGATGTTGACGCTGTTTCTGAGGTGATTGAAATTTCAACTACTTTTTCCTTCTTTTTCCAAGTTATGGCCTAATCATTTTTTCCTTTTGCTTATTGTAGGCGTCTGGGGAGTCTGCTTCTTGGGACTCGACTACTGAGGTCGATTCGGCCTTGTCGACTTTGACCAATGATATGTGCACCGCCATCACTTCTGCTGGGGCTCTTCCGGAGGCGGCCGGGGAGTCTCACCTTGCTGAGACCTCAACTCATGGGGACGGGGGCTTTACTGCACCTGTCTCTGGGACAGCTGAATTTCAACAGGATAACACTGACCTGGCTGGCTCCCCTTCAGGGGTGGCTGGGGCAGAGAAACCAGTTGAATTTGAGTTGGAAGCTGCGAGTGGGGAGACCATGCCAGCTTCGAACGAGCTGCAGCCTCCGTGCTCTTCCCCTGGTAAGGTAAACCAGCTTCTTGACTTGTGAGGAGGCCTATTTGCTCTATCATCCTGTCCTTCGTGGATTAATGATTGCTTTGGATGTGCAGGTCCTACCCCTTTATTGTCGGTGACGGATATTGCCGGGGCAGACTTTACCGGAGGGGATCTGATGGAAGCACGTGTGCCTCCTTCTTTTCCAACCTATGCTGAGGGGCCTCCAGCTGGGTCAAGTTTGGGAGCCCTGGTGATAGCACAGCTGGGGCAAGGGACGATACTTTTCGTGCCCTCCTCTGCGAATAGGGTTTCGGGAGTTAACCTTTCCGCTCTGCCAAGTATCCAGGCTCTTCGGGCGGCGGAAGAGGAGCTAGCTGCCATCTATGCATCTTTTCATACAGAATTCATTTCCCTGGTGGCAGGGACAGCAAGTTCTGAGGCTACTCCTTCGGTACTGCCTGCCACATTCCTTTTGACGCCGCCCTCTACAGAAGTTTTGGATGAAGTGTCTCAGGATGTGGTCGGCAGTTTTCACCGCCACCTGAAGAGGGGGATTGAGGCAGCTATGGAGAGCGGGACTCCCTTTGCTATGGCCCGTCAATGCGTCGGTGGCCAAATTAATATCCTTAGAACACTATCCGGTGGGACGGGACTAGCGGCGCTTCTGGAGCCTAAGCTGTTAGAGGTCGATCATCTTGTGGCCCAGTTTCGCATACTACGATAAGCTAATCTATCAGTAGCAATAGATCAAGAGCGTACTTTCCTCACGACCGCAGTAGAGAAGGTAAGGATTACTCGAGAATCGCTCAAGCCAGCTATATTGAAGGATTGTCGGGATCTGACTCAGTTGTACGATCAATGGAGCCGTCGTACTGAAGATTGTGCGACTCGGGAAGCGACTGCCTCCCGCGGGGTAACTGACACCCAGAAGCAGATTCTCGAGCTCCAGAGAAAGCTGGCCTTCCTGGAGTCCGAGCTTGAATCTTCTCGTACTGAGAAAGAGGTTGCTATTCAGGAGGCTGACAAATTTAGTAGAGCTTCTGCCAACCTGGAACTTGCTTTGAAGAAGATGGAAAATGATTGGCAGGCATATGTGTACTTGAATGATGCGGAGCAGTTGTCCCAGGAGGCCGAGCGCCGAGCTAGGCAGCGGCTTGAGCGAGGGACTACCTTGGTGAGAAACTACCTTTTGGAGTTGTGTAATGCCAAACTATAGTCGGCCTTTTTTTGTTTCTGTTTTCCTTTTCTTTTCTTTTCTTTTTGAGAGGGTGATGGTCCCCACAACATGTAATGCTTTTTCGTCTTTCAAATAAAGAGTACTTTCCATTCTACCTTCATTTGTATTGCTTGTTGTGCTTGTGGTATAATGGCGATGTGTGCCCCGCATGGGGGACTTGTTTGTGGACCTGTTATCCCTGGCATACCTAGGTTTTAGGTACGGATAACAAGTTTGATTGGGGATACCTAGAACAGTTCCACATTAAGGTGGTCGTGGGTGTTCGGGGTATCGGGAGATAGAATACCGTGGAGCAGCTGGGCTCCCGGGGCATGATGAGGAATGGTTGGCCTGTACTAAGAGACTTAGCAAAGGGCATTTGTGGGCCTATTATCCTTGGCGTACCTTGACTTAGGATACAGATAATAGGATGAAGGGAACCGACATACTTACTCAGAGGTAATGAGGACATGGCAAGTATGAGGGTTTTACCGTGGAGTCTTCCTACTCAGAGGTAATGAGGACATGGCGGGAGTGGACTCAACGGAGGATATTTGTGGTCAACAGAGGACATTTGTGGACCTATTACCCTTGGCGTACCCTAGTTCAGGGTACGGATAATAAGACGAGAGAGAACCAACATACTTACTCAGAGGTAATGAGGACATGGTAAGTACGGAGGTTTTACCGTGTAGTCTTCCTACTCAGAGCTAATGAGGACATGGCAGGAGTGGTCTCAACGGGGAATATTTGTGGACCTATTATCCTTGGCGTACTCCGATTGTGGGTACAGATAATAAGTCGAAAGGGAATCATCATACTTACTCAGAGGTAATGAGGACATGGCAAGCATGAAGGTTTCTTCGACGGAGCCTTCCCACTCAGAGGTAATGAGGACATGGCAGGAGTGGGCTCAATGAAGGAGGGTACATAGAACGACTCAGAGGTAATGAGGACATGGAAGTTCTATGTAAGGGGGTGATTTATTTTTGGCGGAAGTGAAACGACTCAGAGGTAATGAGGATATGGCCGTTTTGGAAATTTGTGGATCTGTTACCATTTTTGTGCACTGGTAGTACGGGTAGTGGATCATGAGGGAGGATCTCTTTCAGGAAGAAAGTTCAGAGGTATGGTCATATATGACTTACTGTCTGAAAGCGTGACCGGAATGTGAGTTCAGAGGCACCTGTGGGTACATGACTTGATAATCTGGAATGTTGTGGATATGAGTTCAGCGACACCAGCGGATACATGACTCGATAATCTGGAATATTGTGGATGTGAGTTTAGCGGCACCAGCGGATACATGACTCGATAATCTGGAATACTGTGAAGGTGAGTTCAGCGGCACCAGCGGGTACATAACTCGATGATCTGGAAAATGTTGTGGAAGTGAGTTCAGCGGTACCAGCGGGTACATGACTCGATAATCTGGAATATTATGGATGTGAGTTCAGCGGCACCAGCGGGTACATGACTCAATGATCTGAAATGCTGTGAATGTGAGTTCAGCGGTACCAGCGGGTACATGACTCGAGGATCTGGAAAATATCGTTTAGACATAATATTTCTTCAGGAACTTGCCGTTGACGGGCAACATGAGCAAGTTTCCATTTTGTTTTGTGAGGCGGTAAGCACCGTTGGAGAATACAGCCTCGATGATAAATGGATCTTCCCATTTTGGCTGGAACTTGCCGGCAGTCTTGTGAGTCATGACCATCGGCCTCCGGACTGCCAGAACGAGATTGCCCACTTGGAATGTTCTGATTTTAACCTTCTTGTTGAAGGCTCCAGAGATGCGTGCTTGGTATAGTTCGATCCGTTGCTGAGCCAGGAGGCGCTTTTCATCTAAGGCCTCTAACTCTTGTAGTCGGCGATGGTAGTTATCATCCGTCGTCAATTGATAAGTGAGCGCGACACGGAGCTAGGGTATTTGAGTCTCCAGTGGGAGAACTGTCTCACTTCCGTACACTAGGGAGAATGGTATGTTCCCAGTGGCTGTTCGTACTGTGGTACGGTACGCCCATAGGCATTCACCAAGCTTCTCGTTCCTGTCGTATTTGTTGGAAGAGACAAACTTCTTGAGTAATTTGATGATGGTTTTGTTGAATGCTTCTGCCAACCCATTCGCTGCTGGATTGTATGGCGTCGAAGCAATATTCTGGAAGCGGTGCTTGTCGCAGAACCGATAGAAGGCGTGGCTTGCAAACTGCGGACCATTGTCGTGGATGATCCTTCGGGGCAGTCCAAAGCGATAGATGACGTGATGCTTAAGGAAGCTGATCACGTTTGAAGTTTTGACTTCTGCAAGTGGAACAGCTTCTGCCCATTTAGAGAAGTAATCTGTGATTGCGAGTATGAAGCAATATCCTCGGGAGAAAGGTGGAGTAATCGGACCGATGATATCCATTCCCCATGCTTCGAATAGCCAGGATGCCACTGTCGGATGTAGAAACTCGGATGGTTGGTGGATGAAGTCTACGTGGACTTGGCAGGCTTTGCACTTTCTAGCATAGTCTATCGCATCTGCTACCATCGTAGGCCAGTAGTAGCCCATTCGGCGAAGACGGTCTTGCAATTTTGGGTCAGGCTGATAGGCCCCGCAGACACCGTCGTGAGCTTCTCGTACGGCTTCTTTGGCTTCTGCGTTTGACAGGCACCGAAGCAATAATCCGTCGTAGGATCGGCGATACAGCATCTTCGTCTCTGTGTCGTAGAAGAATCTGAGAGAACGCCTTTTGATGGAAGTGGCTTCCTTTGGGTTCTCTGGCAGGATGTTGTAGACTACGAAGTCAATGAATGGTTGTCTCCAATTCGGGACTTCGTCAATCGTCTGGGCGGAATAACTCGCCACGAATTGAACGTTGTTCTTGGGACAGACCAGTTCGTGGCCTATCACATCTACTGATTGGCGAGCATAGTTCGGAACTGTTAGGGAAGCGGCAAGGCCAGCTAGGGCATCAGCTTCGATATTTCGAAGTCTGGGAGCATGTTCGATGAAGAACCCCTCGAACGACGAGATGATGTTGATCGCTATTTGGTGATATAGGGTCATGTCTTCGTGGCGGACTTCGTACGAGCCCCGGATCTGAATGACGATTAACTGAGAATCGTCGTATGCTTCAAGATATTCTACCCCCAGCTCTCTCGCAAGTTGGAGGCCAATGACCAAAGTGTTGTACTCGGCCACATTGTTAGAGCAGGGTTCTGTGAGAGAGTAAGCGCGATTGATCACCAATCCGGAAGGAGAAACCAGTACCACCCCGACTCCGACGACGATGTTGCCCTTGGGTCCAGTTCTTGAAGCACCGTCGAAGAACATTCGCCATATATCATCGTGAGAGGTTGCATGCGAGTCGACGACTTCATCTGGGTTTTCTTTATATATTCTGGACGACTCCGAGCCCGGGTAGGCTGCCAAAAAGTCTGCCAGGGCTTGACCTTTAACAGCCTTTTGTGGGACGAAGATCATATGATAAGGGGACAGCAATATTGCCCATGTAGCGAGGCGGGAGCTGAGTGCCCCTGGTTTAGTCATGAGGACCCTGAGAGGGTTGACTCGTGAGATCACATATATGGTTTGTCCAGTGACATAGTGCCGCGTCTTCTGAATGGCAAAAACCAAGGCGAGGCATTCCTTCTCCACAGCGGTGTATCGGTGCTCTGGCCCAATCATCATTCGACTGAGGTAATATATGGCTTGTTTATGGCCTGCATCGTTGTTTTGTACGAGCAGAGCGCCAAGGGAATGCTCTATTGCGCGTACGTAGAGCAGGAATGGTTTTCCAGCAACCGGGGCTACCAGGACTGGAAGGTTCGACAAATATTCTTTGATGCTGTCGAAGGCACGCTGACATTCTTCGTCCCATATGAATGAGACGCCGTTCTTCATGAGATGGGTGAATAGCCGACATCGCCCAGAGAGGTTAGAAATGAACCTCCTGGTGTAAGCTAGCCTCCCTTGAAGGCCTCTGAGTTCACGGAGATTTCTCGGGGGACCCATCTCCATAATTGCCTTCGTCTTCTCAGGGTCTACATGAATACCCTGAGCGGTGATGATGAAACCCAAGAACTTCCCGTTGGATACGCCCAAGAAGGATTTTGTGGGGTTCATTTTCAAATTGTGCGCTCGCATCAGGTCGAATACCGTCCTTAGATCCTGCAGATGGCCTCCCTTACAGCGACTCTTGACGGCGATGTCATCAACATAGCACTCCACCGTCTTGCGTAAGTGGTCCCTGAAGATAATATTCATGGCTCTTTGATATGTGGTGCCAGAATTCTTCAAACCGAAAGGCACGACTGTGTAGCAGTATGTGCCAATTGGTGTTCGGAACGATGTATGCTTTTCGTCGTCAGGAGACATCTTGATTTGGTTGTACCCCGAGAAGACATCCATGAATGACATACGTTCGAAGCCGCAGTTGTTGTCAATCATGATGTCTGTGATAGGGAGGGGGAATTCATCTTTGGGGCATGCCTCGTTCAGATTGCGAAAGTCGATACAGATTCGAATCTTCCCATTCTTCTTGAGAACTGGTACTATATTGGCGACCCAATCCGGGTGTTGTTCCTCACGAATAAAGCCGCTGGCTATTAGTTTGTTGACTTCGGCTTCGATCGCATCCATGATGCCTGGGCGGAAGCGTCGCTGTTGTTGCTTGACTGGCTTTGCATCCGGCCGAATATTGAGTTTGTGAAGAGCAATATCGGGATTTAACCCCGACATGTCTTCATAGCTCCAGGCGAACACATTAATATATTCTTTGACAAGTTCCAGCAGCGATTCTCGCTCTTCGTCTGTAAGGCTTTTACTGACGAAGATCGGTTTTGGAGGGGATTCGCTGCCGAGGTTGACCTGTATAACTTCATCTTCAGTAGGAGGTTCTCTCTGTTCGAACCGCTTTTCCCATTGTGCATCCAACTGTTGGGCCCACGGCTCTAACTCGAGGATTTCAGAAATGTCTTCATCTTCTTCATAAGCGTCGACGAATGACATGTTGGCTGACAGGACTTGTCTGAATATGTCTCCGATGCTGGTATCCGAGTCAGAAGTTGGAGACCCGGTTGAATGTGAATGCCAGTCACATTCTTCATCTGAACTCTCAGGGGTCGTCGTGGGTGTTACATACCCTAATCCACATCGAGTTTTGCTATAGTAGTCCCGTGGTTTGCCAGCCGGGACTGGTGGCTTCAGAGGTATTCTTCTCCCAGTGTCGTAGTTCAAGCCTGGCGTAGTCTCCAGATCATACCCCCATTTTTGCATGAGATATTTGGATTGGGGGCTATAAAGATACAGAGGTAGTCTCCCGGCATCTGATTCAAGGTCGACTTCTTCTATGGTGAAAGGCTACGGATCGTCCTTCCGACCAAAGATGATTGGATGGTCCCCTCCCTCGATTATGTGGTAAGCGCCTTCCACTGGAGTAAGCTAGTTTACGGTGTACACATTTGTCACATGTGTGTGTAGGTGAGTGCCTATACCGTGTTCCATAGCGTACATTATACAAAGCTTATTAAGCTCGAGGTAGTTCAAAGATAGCCCTTTATTGATGAAGTAAGGTATCTTTTCTAGGGGGATTACATCATCTCTGGAGGGAACATCAGTATGGGCAGCCACATACTTGGCTAACTCCGGTTCCTCTTCGGCTACCCCCTGTATAAATGAAGACTGAGAGGACGACCTGGGCAGCTTGATCGTCAGGGGTTCAGCTGGTGGAGCAGAGCATGGAGTTGTTGGCAGACTAGCGACACCCAGTCTGGTGCTCGATGTTGGGCGGGGAGTGGTTGGTAGACTAGTGACCCCCAGTTTGGTACTCGATGCTGGGCGGGGAGTGGTTGGTTCGCTAGAAGTCCCAGATCTTGTATCGGGGTGACGACTCTTCTTGGGAAGGCGTATCGTCATTGGCTTGTCGGAGGGATTAAGCTTCTCCGTTTGCGGCTGGCCGACTCTCGGCAGCCTGATTGTCAATGGCTCTGTTGTGGGTCTTGGCACTTGGCTAGACCTTGGCAGTCAGATTATCATTTGCTCTTCTTGTGCCGAGAGGCTGATCGCGTCCTTACGCAGAGTGGCGGTAAGGGGTGCGGACTTGCCAGGTTTGCGAGCTTGGAGATGGATCGTCAGAGGTTCTTCTGATCCTGTGGCTGACTCGGTACGAGCTTGCACATCTCCTTCACCAAGGTGCCTCTTCGACTTTTTGTACAAGCAGGAGTCTGAGTAGTAGGCTTCGACCCCTTTGAAGGGATCGATGTCGGCAAATTCTGTCCTCACGAAGCCGTATTTGTCGACATACTTGAAGCACTGGTGCAGCGTGGAAGGCACGATCATATAATCGTGTATCCAGGGGTGCCCCAAGAGGATGTTGTAAGAAGTGTCTGCATCTATGACGTAACAGGTGACTTCCGGCTGGAGATCGCCAATTTGACACTTCAGACGAATCTTTCCAATTGGGTAGCTCCTGCCCGAATTGAAACTACTGATGGCGGTACTTGTAGACGTCAGGCGATGCATAGGGCTATAGAGATGATGTAACAGTCCCTTCGGGATAATTCTTATGGAAGAGCCAGGATCAATATGCATCCGATCCACTTTTACGTCGCCGATGTATCCAGTGTAGTATAGCGGGCGATCGTGCAGGTTGGTTTTGATGAGCATGTCCTGCGGAGTGAAGACAATGTTTGGCATTGCTGCCGTGCAAGCGATGTCTTGGAGATCTGCAGGCGGGTTCTCTCCCGTGAGGTTGATCTGAGCCAGGTACGCGTCGGCATTTTGGAGTGCATCGCTCAATGCCGCGCGAACGTCCTTTGAGAGTCTCAAAAGCTCGTATAATGATAACTTGGCCGGTGTGTTGGCCAATTGCGCCAAGATGTCGAAGTTGCAGGGCTTCTCCAGCCCCTGCGGTGCCTCTCTTCGGAGGGATTTGTCAAAGCGAGTCTCCTTCGGCCTAGGCTTGTCGGTCGTCGGAGGCTGAGCAGGTCCCGGAGCGTCAGTTGTAGCGGGCTGATGATCCTCAGCTGAGTTATCAGCCACGGGTTGGGATTGTGCCCCAGACCGCGTGATGACGGCTGTAGCTTCTTCGATATCTGCCGAGATTGTGCGGCAGGACCTGACTTTTCCACTCTTCTTCTTAAAAATGGAAGATGGTATGGGCTGAGTCACTTCTGATACCAAGTCTGGATGGACCCACATGACCTCCCCTCATGATGTGGTGAGGGACACTAGACCAGCAGCCTGATCTCGAGGAGGTGGAAGATTAACAATCTCTATTGTCGCAAGAGGGATGGGGACCACACCATCTTGAGTTTCTGTTGGAGGAAAGCTACCAAATTGTACTGACACCATATTGGCTGCCACGGTTACCTCTTCGAAATCGATGGCCAGAGCGTTTTAATCGATAAGATTTTGGATGTACCATTTTAGCTGGTAGCAGTCGTGTGTAGCATGGTGGACGTAGCGGTGGTAATGGCAGTACTTTGGATTCTCTATTTCCGCCGGCCGCGATTCCCGTCTTGGTGGAGGAAGCTGAATTCTGTCTCCTTGTATGAGCATGTCCAAGATGGGCTTGACGTGGCCGTCTTCGAAGGAGTAGGTCATTTGTAGCCATTATTTGTCTGTCAATTTTGGCTCAGGTTTCTGTGCTGTGTCGGCCACCATAGCCTGTTTGCCCTTGTTGTCCCGATTGTTGGAGGAGCTACCCCCATTGTTGGTGTTGGCGTTGGAACTCCTGCCCTTGTCCTCTCCCTCTGAGATGTGCAATCCCAGTTGGCGAGCCTTCTTCAGTCGTTCTTCGGCGCTTGTGGCACTAATGATAAACGTCTTCCAGTCCTTGAATTGACTTTCGCCCATCAAGAGGCTGATTGTTGGAAGCAGTCTCTTTTGGCAAATTTCAGTCAAGGAGGAATCCGGATTTCCAGACGGCAACTTCATTGCGGTTTGGCAAAACCGCTCAATATAGTTCCTTGTGAGCTCTTTCTCTCCTCGGACGACATCCATGAGGGTGGACATTGTGATGTCCTGCCTACTTCGTAGATTCTCTCCAAGAACATGCGCTTGAAGCCGGCGAAGGAGTGGATGCAGTTGTCTGGCAGGTTGCGATACCAGTCGAAGGCGACTCCTTCCAATGCCCCAATAAATAATCGTGTGAGGATGGCATCGTCATGGGGCAGATGGTCGATGGTGACATCGAAGTAAGTGATGTACCGACTGACGGAGGTCTTGCCATCATATAGGTTGATGTTGAACGGCTTATATCTCGGCGAGAAGGGGACATCCCTCCATGCAGCAGGGTACGGTTGTCGAATTCTGAGGTCTTGAGAGTTTTCTCGAGCGTGAAACATGGCTCGGAGCTCCTGGACCTCTCTTCTTGCTTCTCGGGCCTCGTCTACGTTGGTGAAGGCCGTTACTTCATGAGGATTGTTGCCCGGGTTCGGTGCCGTTGAATTCGAGTCCGCATTGACCGTGCGACCCGCGCTTGTTTGGCCAGGCGTCCCTCCTTGCAGAGTTGGAAGGGCCGCTTTGATCTCGTCCACAGACTTGACCAAGGCATGCAGTATGGCCTCCAGAGTGTCGATGCGTTGGCAATCACTGGAACCACCTTGGTTGCTGTTGTAGGAACGAAATAGTAAAGCGTAATACTCTAGAGGGGGGTGAATAGAGTTGGCAGCGGAATAATGCTAATTAAAAAATGTTAGCTACACAATCACAGAATATTAATCACAACTAAAATAGTGTAAAGGCAGAGTTAAGAGAGCAAACGCAAAGACAGCGATGTATACTGGTATCCCTCTGTTGAGGACTAATCCAGTCGGTAGAACTCTTGCTACCAGTTGAATCCACTATTGAAAAAACCGCAAGTTTTCTTACGAAGTCCTTGCAACTTCTACAACGCGAGCTTTGATACGAAGAACTCGTCCAACTTCAATTTGAAGAGGTATTCTTCTATCAAGCCTTCTGATTACAATCTCTCAGAAACTTCTAGACCGTACCGCACTGGCAAATCGACTAGAGGATTGTAATTGGCTTGGGATCTAAAATTTAAAGCTCAAGAAAACTCTTAGGAAGACTGAATGCTTTAGATAGAGAGAAGATTGAAAGTGAATGAGTGAGTTGAAATGATCAAAATCCTTCTCTATTTATTGGAATTCCAAAGACAGACTTCTGACAGAATTCGGACAGAATTCTATGAGCAAATCTCGGTCAAATTCGCAACTGCAGGAGGACCAAGTAACAAGGATTCAAAATCACAACGGCCACCAACCGAACTCTGGCCGAACTCGGCCCGAGTTCTGTCAGGGTTTAGTTAGGGTTTTAAAAATCTTTTTGGTGATTTTTGAAAACCTTTTTGTAAACCTTTTTGAGAGGTCATTTTAAAAATATTTTGAACTCATTTAAGGGTAGCCTATTTGCCAGTACGACTCGGTGTACAACATATTCCTAGACTCAAATAAAATAAAAAATACATTGCATAAGAAATTACAGACTCGAGTAGGAAAACAGATCTTCGGTCTTGAATTCAGTGGATAGCCATTCTTGATCATGTCCAAGAGTCCGAGATGTCCCGACTAGCTTCGTATATCCAGACAGAGTTTGATCAATTATTAAAATCAGGTTGACCATATGACCAATGGGCCAACAATCTCCCCCATTTTGATAATTGACAAACTATGAATGATATAACATTAAGCTTGTTCAAAATATCAAAAAGTAGAATTGTTCATATCTTGTATTATCTCAAAAAAAATGTTAGATCTTTAATTTTTCTCCCCCTTTGTCACTTAGCAAAATAATTGCAAAAGATAAAGCTCCCCCGCAATCAATGCATAAGTAACAAATAGTGAGAAAACACAAATAAAAGAAATAAGGCAGAAATAAAAGAGAAATATCACAGGCATGTATTTAAAAAAAAAATTCATCACAGGCATGTAATTTCACAGGCAATTATAAAGAATGAAGCAATATAAGAGATAGTGCTATCATAAACTGAAACTGAAACATAGTGCTGAAATAAACTGGAATGCCATAAACTGAGGCATAATAAACATGTCCATGAAAATAACAGAGTACTGAAGCAAACTAGAAAGTGCTAATAATAATCAAAAAGTACTGATAATAACTTGGAATGTCGGAGCATTTCCAAGTGCATAATAAAATATCACTCAAAATCATATAGTCACATCTCCTCATCATCATCATCAGCTCGACCAGCATGTCCTGAAGGACCAGCTCCAGAGGTACCAGCACCAGAAGGATGAGGAGGGGCGCCAGCATAGAACTCACCAACAAAGTCACGTGGTGGAGCACGGTCAGGACGGTACCAATCATAGGCGTTACCAGGCTGGAAGTAGGCATGAACAGCCTCATCCTCACAGCGGTAACCAGAGAAAGCTGGATCTCTAGGGATGGAACCGACTGAATGACCAGTCTAGGCGAAACGAAGATCAGCTAAAGATTTTGCCATCGCCTGATAACGGGTGACGTCGCGGAACTCACGCTCGCGAGCCATGTCCGTCATCGAGACGTGCAAAGAAGATAAATGCTGATGTATACCCTCAAATGTCATGGCATACTGATGAGGTGGTAGAGGAGGTGCAAGAGGAGGAGCAGGAGGTGGAGCTGAAGCAGTCATGCTACGACGAGATAACTGAAGAAACTTGGGCTCAGGGTCCTGAGTACAAGTCGACAGATCGATATCGAAGCGCTGAAAGATGCGTGGGAGAATCATCGCGTAAGAGAGATTTCTATCTCTTGCACGACAACGACCCATCATCTGAACCATGGTCTTAGGGGCAGAAAATAGAATTCCCTTAAGAATATGGTACATGGCGGACAGCTCAAGAAAAGTCACATCATCCTTTGAAGTAGATTTTGGAAGGATAGTGGAATAGATGATGCGATACAATTCATAGTTAAACAAGTTCAGGTTGTTAGCCTTGAACTTTCCAGAGCGTACTCTATCAGGTGCGCAGAGTTCCGCTTTGAAACTTGCGAGTGTCGTGCGTTCGGGGAAATCAAATTCAGTGATGTCGACTAGCGGTTCACCTTCGTTAGGGATACCAAGGATCTCCGCTAAGAGGTCATCATCGAAATTGATATCAATACCTCCAACACGAGTGCTCACATCAAAAGTGTTTAATATGAGATTGCAATAAAATAATCTAATGGCATTAGTTGCTATAGGGAAGCAGATTTTAACAAAAAGATGTAACCCTAATGCCTCAAAGAAATAACGATGATCAGAAAATACAATCCATTTGACTGGAGCGCCTGTGCATATGGATCTCATGGAGAAGTCTCCATACCACAGTAGGGCTTGGTCTAGGGTTTGGAAGAAAAACCCGTCGAACGTGCCGTCGCTCGTTTGGACCAGCGAGAAGAGGGAATCCGTATGCGGATGCGAAGATGACCCTTCCTCACTGGGGGTCGTCTTCTTTCTCTTTGAAGGATTGGATTTTGGTGCCATTTGTGCAAATTGAAGTAAAAATGCACTAATTGAAAAGTGGAGAAGGATGTGATTATACCTCCCGAAATCAAAGTATGTCGAAGAGAACGACGAACTCCGCACGAATCCAAATTTTGGATTGATTTCACCACTTGGATTGGAAGAAAGAGGGTGGTGAAGAACTAGGGTTCGGGGCTCCTTCGCGGCTGCTGATGCTGTTATGATGTAGTTTGGAAGCAATGAAGAAGAAAGGCTTCTCGGGTTCTGTATATATAACCTGACACCCTCAACCGAACTCGGGCCGAATTCGGTCAGAGCTCTGGCCGAATTCGCCTAGGGTTCTTTATAGTTGATTTTTGCCATTCTTTTTTATTGTCTCATTTCAAATATTTAATTCAAAGATTAGTCATTTCAACTTCAATTGACATAATTAATATTATTTTATAGATTAAATATCGTTACACAGCGACTGTTTCAGATTAGCTGTAGGAGTACTGTCCCAGCTGGCGGAGGTTCACCGGAGAACTTTTAAGTACCGCTTTGTTTCAACCGTAGTTGTGGTGACAGACAGACTCTTTATTGGCTTGTCTATAACATAGTTTTTACGTAATGATATATAATCATAAAACAAAATTAATTAATATTATTGACGTCCAAAATTCCTAATTCTCGACGTAAATAATTGAAACGATCTTCCGCTAGAGGTTTAGTGAAGATGTCAGCTAGTTGATTTTCAGTATCTATGTACACAAGGTTTATATCTCCATTTTGATGATGATCTCTAAGAAAGTGATGTCGAATCTCGATATGTTTAGTACGAGAGTGACATACTGGATTCTTAGTCAAATTAATAGTGCTCGTGTTATCACAAAAAATGGGAATATGTGTGTAAAATAAATCATAGTCTTCTAAGGTTTGTTTCATCCACAAAATCTGAGCACAACAACGTCCTGCGGCGATGTACTCAGCCTCTGTTGTTGATAGGGCTACAGAATTTTGCTTTTTACTAAACTATGAGACTAAAGCCTTGCCTAAGAAATGACATGTGCCACTGGTACTTTTTCTATCAACTTTGCATCCAGCAAAATCTGTATCCGAATAACCAATAAGGTCAAAGCACTTAGTTTTGGGATACCACAAGCCAACAGAAGAAGTGCCCTTAAGGTATCGAAAGATACGCTTAACTGCGGACAGATGTGATTCCTTTGGGTTAGCTTGAAAACATGCACACGGGCAAACACTAAACATTATATCTGGACGACTAGCAGTTAAATAAAGTAAATTACCAATCATACCTCGATACTTACGTGTGTCGACTGGCTTGCCTTGTTCATCTGAATCAAGCTTTGTTGAAGTTGCCATTGGAGTGCCACTAGGTTTGACATTGTCCAGTTCAAACTTCTTTAGCAAGTCTTTTGTGTAATTGGCTTGATTTATAAATATCTCATTGTTAGTTTGTTTGATTTACAATCCGAAAAAGAATTTCAGCTCTCCCATCATGCTCATCTCAAACTCATTCTGCATACACTTAGAAAATTCTTGACAGAGAGATTCATCAGTAGATCCAAATATAATATCATCAACATAGATTTGAATTAAAAGAAGTTTGCCATTAAAAGACTTAATAAACAGTGTAGTGTCAACCTTGCCTTTTGAAAAGCTGTTGTCAAGTAGAAAAGAGCTTAGACGATCATACCAAGCACGAGGGGCTTGTTTCAAACCGTATAAAGCTTTCTTCAACTTGAAAACATGATCAGGGTTTTTAAAATCCGTGAAACCTGGAGGTTGTGCTATAAAAACTTCTTCTTTTATAAAACCATTTAAAAAAGCACTCTTGACATCCATTTGAAATAGTTTGAAATCATAAAAACATGCAAATGCACATAACATGCAAATGGATTCTAATCTCGCAACTGGGGCATAAGTCTCATCATAGTCGATACCTTCTTCTTGATTGTATCCTTGAGCTACGAGTCGAGTCTTATTACGAGCCACTATATTTCGGAATACCCAACGGGTGCCAATGACCGGACGATCAATAGGCTTGGGAACAAGTTCCCAAACTTGATTCCGTTCAAATTGGTTTAATTCCTCTTGCATAGCATCTATCCAAAAACTATCACTACATGCTTCATCAATGGATTTGGGTTCTAGCTGTGAAATAAATGCAATACTAGAACCAATATCTCTACTGGATATACGAGTACGTACTCCTTTGGTAATGTCATCAATTAACAAATTCTTTGGATGATCAGCTGTAAATTTTAATCTTTTCGGCAGACTCTGAAGGTAGCTGGTTCCTGGATCTTCTCTAGGAGGATCAGCTAGTGCCGGGCTTGGTTGAGAATCAGCTGTTGTTGAGCTTTGTACAGTTGGATCTTCATCATTGTCATCGATTGTCATCTGATTTAGTTCATCAAAAGTGACGTTGATTGACTCTTCGATGATCATGGTTCGTTTGTTGAAGACTCTGTATCCTTTACTCTTGGCCGTATAACCTAAAAATATACCTTCATCGGCCTTTTCGTCAAACTTTCCCAAATTGTCTTTTGTATTAAGAATAAAACATTTACAACCAAATATTCTAAAATATGAAACAGATGGAATTCTATCAAACCATAACTCAAATGGAGTCTTCTTCGATTTGGGTCGAATTAGAACTCTATTGAGAACAAAGCAAGCTGTATTGACAGCTTCAGCCCAGAAATATTTGGGTAGACTAAACTGGTTTAACATCACTCTGGCCATTTCGGATAGAGTTCTGTTCTTACATTCCACAACTCTATTTTGTTGTGGAGTCCTAGGGCAGGAAAACTCGTGTACAAAACCGTGTGTGTCATAAAATTGCTCAAAATCAGCATTCTCGAATTTGCCACCATGATCGCTTCTTATACGAGTGATCATGTAACCTTTTTCATTCTAAACTTTCTTGCAAAAGGCGACAAATTCAGATAATGCATCATTCTTGCGTGTCAAAAAGTATACCCACGTGTATCTAGAGAAATCATCTATAATTACAAAAGCATAAAGTTTACCTCCGAGGCTAGCAACTCTGCTAGGACCAATTAAGTCCATATGAAGCAATTGTAGAGGTCTAGTAGTACATACTGCGTTTACTGATTTGAATGTGGATCTGGTAGCTTTGTTCTTTTCACATTGGCTGCATACCGAATCCTTCTTGAATGTAATATCCGGTAAACCGCGTACTAGCTTCTTTGTGGATAATCTTGATATTGTGTCCATATTTGCGTGACCGAGTCTCATATGCCATAGATGACTCTTATCGCTTTTAGCCATTAAGCATCTACCTGAAATGTTAGTTTCTTCTAACAAATAGAAAACATATATGTTGTCTTTCCTGATACCTTCAAAGATAGTACTACCAGTTGAGCTATCAACTATAGTACATTTGTCTTTGCCAAAGTTGATGCCATAACCATGATCAGCTAGGTGACTTATGCTGAGTAGATTATGTTTCAACTCGGTAACCAGACAGACATCCTTAATCACAGGATAGGGAGACTTACCAACATCACCGATACCAATAATATACCCTTTCAAGTTATTACCGAAGGAGACATAGACTTCTTCTTTTTCTTCGACAGTGTTGCAAATAGTATAGCGTCACCGGTCATATGCCGTGAGCAACCGTTGTCGAGGATCCATTTGCTTCTAGCATGTGAAAGGTGTTCCACCTATAAAATAGTTTACAGATGAAACTTTTGGTACCCATTTCTTGTAGGGTCCTGAAATATTAGCCTTTGGTATCCAAGCATAAATATTTAAATCAACAAGCTTTCTCATTCTACATACAGATGAAATATGACCAATGAGGCCACAATAATGACATTGTGCATGTCGAGTGTTGAAAGCAGAGTGGTGTGCATGATTGGTAGGTCTAGGTTTTCTAGTATAGAAAAAGCATGCCTATAATCCTGTTTGGGCTTAACCTTTGGGGTAAAGGTTTGATAGGGTTAGGTCTGACAGTGTTTGGCTTGGGAATGTTCCGATTTTTTGGTAAGTGACACGTGTTAGGATAGGAAACAACAGGCTCAGGCTGTTTTCCTAACCTAATTTCCAATCTTTTGGAAGTATCATACAACTTAGTATAATCAGAAGTAAGTGTTTCCATTCTGATTTGTGCGCTTTGAAGACTTTTCTTCTCTTTAGAAAGTTCTTCCTTGAGTTGGTCAATAACTTTGTCTTTCTCTTCAGATGACTTGGTAGTCTCGTGTAATAAGAGCTTTATTGAAGAAAGCTCACCAGACTCACTAACATTATTTCTAACCTCAGCTAATAGGTCGGTAAGTCTACCTATTTCACCTTTGTACTCTTTGAGTACCTTCTTAGAGGTCTGATACTTGCTATGCAGTTTCCTGTAATCAGTCATCAGGTCACTAAAGGCATCTCTAATTGCTCAAAGGTGAAGTCATCATAAGTATCAACTACAGGTTCAGTAGGTACCTGATCGGATGCCATAAAGCATATGTTTGTAGCGTCTTCTGATTGTTCGTCTTCTGAGTCGCTGGCTTCACTTTCATGCCATATGCTGGTATTGGCATATCTCCTAGATGTTGATTTCTCAGGTTCCCTTTTTCATACCTGTTGCTCTTCTTGCTTGATGATGAGTTTGTAGGACATCCTTCTTCATGTGTCCCTTCTTCTTGCAGCCGTAGCAGACAGGTCATCTTGATACCAGTTGTTGCTGCTGTTGTTTTCTTTGGCTCTTCTCATATCATGAATCTTTTGAATTTCCTTGCTAGGAGTGCTTGATCTTCAGCATCAGATTACTGCTGTCTGAGTCACCTTCAGCAGCTTTTCTGTGCTGAGCCTTGAAAGCGATCGTCTTCTCCTTTGGTGCAGCTCTTCAAAATCTTGTAGTTCCAGTTTATGAGTGAGTGGCTTACCCATGAGTACTTCGAGGGACATAGTTGTGAGATCGTTCCCTTCAATGATTGCAGTAGCCTTTGGAATCCAGTTCTTGGTGAGAGCTCGCAGGAGTTTGCGAATCTTTTCATGGTTACTGTAATCTTTGCCAAGGGAGGACAAAGGATTTACAATATCCAAGAACCTCTCGAACATCTGAGTAACTGTTTCGTTGGGCTTCATATTGAAACCTCATACTCTTGAGTAAGTCTGCTGACCTTTGATTCTTTAACTTGAGTCGTGCCTTCAGGTGTGACTTCAAGTAGCTTCCAACTTCATTAGCCGTTGTGCAGATAGACACCCTGTTAAATTCAGTTCGTCTAAAGTACAAAAAAGAGCATTAATGGCACGTGCGTCAAGATTGGCCCTTTTTCTTTTCTTCCTCTGTATATCTGCTATGGGGTTTTTCAACTAAAACTCATCAACATTTATACGAGGTGGCTTTGATAGCCATCAAGAACAATGGACCATAAATCAAAGTCAAGTGATTTTAGAAGAAACTCATCCGTTTTCCAATAGGTATAGTTCGTACCATCAAACAGTGGGGGTCTGTTTGTGGCCTGGCCTTCACTTATGAATTTCACAGTTGCCATGGTGTTGTGCTGTGATCTATATAACAGTTAATTAAAAATGAATAAATAATTGCACTGTTACCTTGCTTTACCTGTAATACCACTCTGATACCAATTGTAGGAACGAAATAGTAAAGCGTAATACTCTTGAGGGAGGGTGAATAGAGTTGGCAGCGGAATAATACTAATTAAAATGTTAGCAACACAATCACAGAATATTAATACAACTAAAATAGTGTAAAGGCAGAGTTAAGAGAGCAAACGCAAAGACAGCGATGTATACTGGTATCCCTCAGTTGAGGACCAATCCAGTCAGTAGAACTCTTGCTACCAGTTGAATCCATTATTGGAAAAACTGCAAGTTTTTTACGAAGTTCTTGCAACTTTACAACGCGAGCTTTGATACGAAGAACTCATCCAACTTTAATTTGAAGAGGTATCTTCTATCAAGCCTTCTGATTACAATCTCAGAAACTTCTAGGACCGTACCGCACTGGCAAATCGACTAGAGGATTGTAATTAGCTTGGGATCTGAAATTTATAGCTCAAGAAAACTCTTTGGAAGACTGAATGCTTTAGATAGATAGAAGATTGAAAGTGAATGAGTGAGTTGAAATGATCGAAATCCTCTCTATTTATAGAATTCCAAAGACAGACTTCTGACAGAATTCGGGCAGAACTGTATGAGCAAATCTCGGTCAAATCTGCAACTGCAGGAGGACCAAGTAACAAGGATTCAAATCACAAAGGCCACCAACCGAACTCTGGCCGAACTCGGCCCGAGTTCTGTCAGGGTTTAGTTAGGGTTTTAAAAAGCTTTTGTTTGTTGTTTGAAACCTTTTTGAAAACCTTTTTGTAAACCTTTTTGAGAGGTCATTTTAAAAACATTTTGAACTCATTTAAGGGTAGCCTATTTGCCAGTACGACTCGGTATACAACATATTTCGAGACTCAAATAAATGAAAAATACATTGCATAAGGAATTACAGACTCGAGTAGGCAACGATCTTCGGTCTTGAATTCAGTGGATAGCCATTCTTGATCATGTCGAGATGTCCCGACTAGCTTCATATCCAGACAGAGTTTGATCAATTATTAAAATCAGGTTGACATATGACCAATGGGCCAACAAGCTGTCGTCATGAACACCGTCTTTACATGAGGAGAGATAGAAGAAACGGTGGAGGACGAGCCCTCCGAATCATACCCCTGTAGTGAGAAGTCATCGGGGTATATGGGAATATCTTTCTCTGGTTCGGACTCAGAAGGACAGTACCCCCAGTTTCCGAGTTCGCCTCGTCTTGGAGTTGTGGACGTCCTCGGGGACGTCGGGGTTGTGCTACATCTGATGGGAGAGTTGTTCTCCGGCTCGTCTTCTTGGAACATCGGATTGTCATGGAGGTTCGGAGGAGTGCTACCCCCATTCCAGCAACCTCCAGTGGTGTGCACGACGAATCTCCCACTGTAGCATATTTGTCTTAGAACGGGTACCTTGGAAAACTCCGGTGGTGGACAC
>JANAVB010001027.1:0-67280 GCA_029216955.1 Iris pallida
CCAAGTCAAATTGAACCAAACCAATCAATAAACCAAGTCAAGATTAACAAAGACTAGGCTAAGCAAACAAGTCTAACTACGATCCACCTGATAAATGCTAGAAATCTCGTATACGCATACGAAAATACGTATAACGGGAGTGACAAGTTACCATATAGAATCACATGCTTATTTCATAACCATCCTTAAATTTTTAAGCATCATTATCTGATTCTTATTCACTGCCACGCAAATCCTCGAAATAAGTTGCATAAAAAAATCATTTATTCTTATGCTCTTTCCACTGTATTGTCTTAATTATTCCTTTCAATAATTTCAAAATTCTATTTCTCGTAGAATAATGGCAATGAGTTCCTTCTCGATTCTTCATCACAAGTCTATCATGTCACCTTCTTCAAAATTTAAGGATGTCTAGGACAACTATGCTTGATTGGTCAGGTAGAAAAGCTAGAGGAATTTATTAAGAAGGAATGGCCAGAAGGAATGATCAATGAGAAAAATATAGTAAAAATCTCTAATGAAATAAAAAGATAATAAAATTTCTTAATAAGAAAGGGATCAACAATGGTAGAAAGAAGAAAAATATAAATATATGGTCAACGAATATGGTTCATGGAAGTATTACCTGCATGACGTCTAACTAATCATCCACCAATTCTTTAAATCCGTATCCTGAAGAATATTTCAAAAATTCTTCGATCATAAAATTTAAATCACTGTTCAAAACTTATCATACATAAATTTCAACCTCAAGCGAATCGCTTCAATTTCAAATACTAAATTTTAAATCCATAACTCATATTCTTCAAAATTTTCATAATTATATTTTAATTAATAATTCAACCCTTACCATAAACTTCAAGATTATGGTCTAGCAAAATGGTCAACATTGAATTATGAATATTCCTCAAAATTTAAACTCCACAAATTTAAACTCTAAAAATTTAAATCTATAATATTTACAGGCTAAATTGCAACTTGATACCCTCAACTATCATGTTTTTCAACTTGATACCTTTAACTTTTATAGGTACTAACTTAATACCCTATCTCAACTTATATTTCTAACTTCATACCCGAATTTTCTTTATTCCTAAAACCCTCCCCCCGGCTGCTACTTCTCCTACCCCTTCCCTCCCCCGACGACCATCTCGCCCCCTCCCTCTCCGACAGCCATCCCCCCTTATCCGCCCCGGCCCGACGACCCACCCTACCCGATACCGAGCCCGCGCTCCCGCTCACATGCACCCCCGCGCGCTACCCCGATCATTGCCACGCCCTGTCTAGCGCCCCCTCGTTGCACCCTGTCTAGCGCGCCCCCACGCATTGCCCCGCACGCTGTCAGCACGCCCACTCTCTACGCCCCAGAGCGTCCCTTCGCCCACCGCCTGCTCGTGCCTGCCGTCCGCTGCCACCCACAGCCGGAGAGAGAGAGGGTGGAGGGTTGGAGGCGAGAAGGGAATGGGCAATTTGGTCCAAATTTTTTTCAGGATATCAAGTTAGTACCTATAAAAGTTGAGGGTATCATGTTGAAAAACAGTGATAGTTGAGGGTATCAAGTTGTAATTTAGCCTATTTTAAATATAAATTCACTTTTGCATATCTTTCTCAAAATCTCAATTTCAAAAAGCAAAATCCAAAAATTTAAAATCTTCAAAATTTAAACACTTCAAAATTTTAAGCTTAAATTTATGCTGTCACAATCTCCTCAAAAATTCAAATTCAATAAATCTCCAAATTTCTTATCTCAATTTTTTTCCATCAGTCGAAAATCATTTTCTTTAAAATTTTAAGATTCAACCTCATCGTAGCAATAAATTCATCAAACCTCTTAGAATTTAAGCCTCATAGACCCCAAAGCAAGAAATTTCATCTTCAACAATTGATTAATCTCAAGAACTTGATTTTTCAATCGAGAATTCTATCCACCTTTGATTAGAATCATCTATCCAACACAATTACCATATAAAATATTTCAAATTCATCAAATAGGATATCTCAAAACTAAACGTATATTATATCTTAATCTCATTGTATATATAAGAGCTTAACTACCCAAGCGTAAATTAAAAATAATCTATGGGTTACCTACGGTATACCTGTCCTATGCCTAGCCTTTTTTTTCCTATAATCAAATAACCTTATGTGAATGGGAAATTCCTAATCGCAAATGGTACTACCATGAGTTCGCACAACTTTGCAAAAACTAACTGCGTGTGCCACAAAAAAACTATCATAAAATTTAAGACTAAAATATTTTTATTACAAAAAAATAGTACTTTCAAAATATTATTTTAACACTAGTTTTTGATAACAAAAATAATCACAAACTACAAACTATCGTTCAAAGTTTCAACAAAAATTACTTTTAAAAATAAAAATAAAATAATAATTTTTGAAAATTCGGAAAGAGGGTTTACACTTCCACATCCCCATATTTTCTTTCTTGTCCTCTATTTTATAATTTATATCTAGTGCCCATAGTACATACTTGGTCTCCAAGCTCTCCCAATTCTATATAATGGGGCTTTTCCATTATAATTCTTCACACCTAATTATTACAATTATTACTCAACAATTACAATTGCAACACACATCCCTCTCCTCTCCCAGCCTAGTCCCGACCCAACTCCGACCACCACCTCGCCGGAATTGACCTCCTCGCTCTTCCTTCCAGACTTCACCCATCCCCTCCTTCCGACCACCGCCAGCTTCATTGTTCACCATGAACATCCCAACCACCACCTCTGCTACCAAACCATCATCACCTCCACCACCTGTAGAATCACCACCACACTCACCACCGATCTCCTCCACCTGACAATCCCCAGCCCCGATTCATCCCCAGCCTGCGACCACGACCAGATCCATTACCCCTCTATCAAGACCACCGACACCATCAACTGTCCCGACCACCAAAACCACTATCACCACCTCCCTACCACCAAGCCACCATAGCCGTACTCCTCCGACCATCCTCGGTCATGCTCCACTGTAACAACCGTGAGCATCACTACAATATCGCCACATCCTCCCAACCATCCAGCCTCACCCGCCTCCACCACTGGTGCCGACAACTCGTCGCATGCGTCGCCCCACGCCTGCCACCTCTTATAGTGTCTGTAGAGGATAAAAATCAAGCTGTGCCACCCATTAAAGTGTGCAATCATCAAGTGGCGCCAAATCATTATGTTGTGCCGGATCATCAAGTTGCACAGCATCATGTTGCGCCAACATCAGGTTGCACAGGACGTAGGTTGCACGAGCACCACGTGGCTCACTTCCTCGAGAAGCTGTAATGGCATTATCATTACCTGACAAACTGACAGTACGAAGATTAAGGAAAATCCGTTCAAATCCCGCGTAACGCGACCACTACAAAAATATGGTAAATTACCGACTGAAATAGCAACTAACCAAAGTTAGTTGCTATTTCAGCGACTAAATTTCGACTAAAATTCTATGGAATCAAAACTCAATATAATTACAGTCGACAGTAAGTTGCTAATACGTCGGTGACTGTCGAGTATTTTATAGCGACTGAAAAGTCGGTAGGTATTTACAATACTTTTTATTTTTTCGACTCCTGTAGAGCGACTAAAATTTAAGTTGGTGACAAACCCTTTTACCTTCTCAATTTCCCTCCCCTCCTATTATTTTTGTTCCCCCCAAAACCTCTTTCGACTCCCTTGGAGAGCCTCTCCTCCGACGCCTCTCCTTCGACTTCCTTCCTCCTCCGGTGCCTCTCCTCCGCGCCTCTCTCCTCCGACACCACAACTCCGCCGCCGCTCCCTCCGCCGCCTTCTCTCGATCGCCTATCTCCTCCACCTTCGTCGCCTCCTCTCGATCGCCTCTACCATCGTCGCCTCTCCCTCCGTAGCTACAACGTCGACGCCTCTCCCTCCACCTCTGCAACGTCGAGGCCCCGACTCCCTTCACCGGTGTTAGGTAAAAATAATAATTTCTATAAGTTTTTTTTGTAGTTTTAAGTTTCCTATATTTTCCAGTAAATGCATAAATTTAGGGTTTGATCTGGGCTTGTCATTTGTGATTAATGTTATTGTTCAAGAAAATTTAGGGTTTAGTGTGTTATCAAGAAAATTTAGGTTTAGTGTAACAAATTTTAAAAATAAATAAATGCAGGAAACAAAAAATGTGTTGTTTAAAGTTATTTTGTTTCTTTTGCCATTGGTTTTGATGTAGGATTTGTGGGTATTTACCTATGATTTGTAGGTCCTCTTTAATTAATTTTAGGACCAAACCAGACGGAATCGGAAATGCCCAACGATTTGCGTTCCGAAAATTTTGCTCTAGATAATGAAAGTATATGTCCTGACATCCAGATTAGCAAATGTATCTATTTTTTCTTTTTGCACAATGATTAATGCCAATGTTTATAGCATCAATTTCTGTATGACTCAATCCGGAACTCTATCTACAGGACTCTATATGTTGTAATGACTTGGTGGTTTAATAATTTGATGTGTCAATGGTATGCCATCAAGTGTCCATGTCTAGATGCTTAAAAAGAAAGGATGAATCAATAAAGTTGCTAGGGATAGCAAGAGAATGAAAACCACAGAGTTTTGATTAGTTTCAGAGTTTTGGTTTGGTCCGTTATTTACTTCTAGTCGAGTTTGTACCTAATTGAGTCTATTTGTTTTTGTCTGAGTTGTAATAAGACATCTGTTGATAGTGATGAATGGTTGAGATTTTAGAATCTTTTGTGGGATGCATTTGAAGTGCAGGGTGCATGTGAAGCCTAAGGCAAACCCTAACTTCTAGGTGCTCACGCAAAGCATAGCAATAAGCCGATGATTGATTTGCTCACAATCTATTATACAAAACTAACTTTAAATGTGCCAAAACAACAAAATTGTAGTATGCACCAAAGAATAACCATTTTTTTATGTGCTAAATCATATTTGATATCCAATTATTTCTTTTTGAATATATAGCACAAAATAATTTGCACGGGGAAAAGAATGAGTCGATCCTTAGTTGACCGCATGGATGTACAATCGACGACATGAGAGCAAGATTGGCCTGAATGATGATTTCAAAGCGGCGTTGAGGAATTTCTCAAATACGCCAGTAGCCAACCTGATTTTATGGATGGTAAACTCATCAAGTGTCCATGTGTTAAATGTCGTAATAGACCATTCAGAGAGGTAGATCTTGTGGAGCATCTTTACAAGAAGGGTTTCGTACAAAACTACAAGGAATGGACCGCTCAAGGAGAACCTTTGTTCTCGCAATATCAGTCCTCCTTTGATACGGAGGTCAGAGAGTCTACACTCGGAGATGACTTCGAATATCGGCAGCGAAACCTAGCACGGGAGATGATATTTGCTGCGGCCGGACCTAGTTTTGATCCAGAGGAAATGAATTCTGATGCAAAGGAATTCTATGATATGTTCAAGGATGCCGAAACACCGATATACCCGGGATGTGATACTCATTCAGTCTGTCTGTGGTGATGGATGTTGAACATCAAGTCTGATTTCAACTTGCCGCAAGAATGCTATGACCGGATCATCCAGTTGGTCAGAGAGTAGTTGCCAAAAGGATCAAAGAATTTGCCTAAAATTTTTACAAGTCGAAGATGATGATACAAAAACTTGGATTAGGTTACGAAAAGATAGACTGTTGTCGAAACGGCTGCATGCTATATTAAAGAGAACAATATAAAGATAAATGTACTTTTTGTCATGCAAACCGGTACAAGCCAGTTCGGGACAAAGGAAAGTCAATTGTCCAAGGAAAGCTACGTCCCTACAGGTACATGCATTTCTTACCTCTCACAAAGAGGCTGCAGAGGATGTATATGTCTGCAAATACAGCACAACACATGACATGGCATAGCAAGGAACGACACATGGATGAAGGAGAATTATCTCACCCTTCTGATGGAGAGGCATAGAAATATTTTGATCAGTGTCATCCAGAATTTGCTGCGGAGCCTAGAAATGTCCGTTGGCGCTATGTTCTGATGGATTCACTCCTTTCGGACAGTCGGGATCTCAGTACTCTGCTGGCCAGTAATTTTAACTCCTTATAATCTACCACCTTGGATGTGTATGAAGACTCCTTATATGTTTTGACACTTATCCAGGTCCCAAAAATCCAAAGAAGAACATCGATACTTGCAGCCATTGGTGGATGAGTTGAAACAATTGGGAATTCGGTGTCCATACGTACTCTATATCGAAGAAGCAAAACTTCCAGATGAGGGCAATACTTATGTGGACTATCAACGATTTTCCAGCATATGGAATGTTATCTGGTTGGAGTACTCATGGCACTAAGTCTTGTCGGTATGCATGGGAAAGAGTAAAGCGTTTCGTCTTCAACATGGAGGAAAAGCAGGCTTTTTTGACTGTCATCGTCAGTTCCTTCCTTTGTCGCATCCGTGGAGGAGGAACAAAGATGCCTTCAGAGTTGGTAAACAAGAACTATCTCCTCCCCCATTGAGATTGACAGGAGATGAGGTTTGGGAAGAAATAGAGGATATGCCGACTGTGATGGAAGATCCAAGATCAGAGTATCATTTTGATGGTTTTGGACATAGCCACAATTGGACGAAGCGGAGTGTCTTCTGGGACTTCCTTATTGGAAGGATAATCTCATAAGACATAATCTTGATGTCATGCATATTAAGAAAAATGTATTCGATAACATCTTCAACGGTTATGGATATCAAGGGAAAAACAAAAGACAATCCCAAAGCAAGAAAGGACTTGGAAAATATTTGCAAGCGTCCAGAGTTGAGCCTAAGACGAAGTAGCAATAAACATTGGTCAAGCCTCCAGCGCCATTCGCATTGGGTAGGGAAGATAAATTAATAATATGCAACTGGATAACGAAGTTGAGATTTCCTGACGGCTATGTGTCCAATCTGGCGAGATGTGTCGATCTTAATGAACGCAAACTGACAGGAATGAAGAGTCATGATTGTCATGTGTTCATGGAAAGGTTACTACCAATTGCTTTCAGAGAGATGTTGCCACCTCACGTATGGACTCCGCTGGCCGAGCTATCTATATTCTTTAGAGATTTGTGTTCAAGCAAGCTAACGGTGCAACATATGATTGAACTTGAGGAGCAAATTTTTGACAATATGTAAGTTAGAGAAGGTGTTTCCTCCCGGCTTTTTTGATAGTATGGAACATTTGCCAATTCATCTTCATATGAAGCACGTGTAGGTGCTCCGTCCATTATCGATGGATGTACCCATTTGAAAGGTATAACTTAATTATCTTGAACCATTAATTTCATATTCTAATATTTCTAATCGAGTCTGAGTTTTTTTACTAGATATCTACATCACCTAAAGAAGAAGGTGGGTAATAAGGCTCATGTAGAGGCTTCGATATGCGAAGCATACATCTGAGGAGGTTTCAAACTTTGTTCCATCTACTTTGATACTCATGTCAGAACAAATCGAAATAGAGCCCAAGGAATGACGAAGGTGGGGTTGATGTGCCGATTAGTGATATCCTATCTATCTTTAATGTGAGGGGCAAGCCTACAAGTGCTACTAAAATACGGTGGTTGGAAGACGATGAACTTGAAGCTGCTCATCGATATGTTAAATAGCGACATAGAAGAAATGAAAGATATTGAGAAGTAAGCGACACAACTTTACTAGCGTATTTACTTTACATATATAGTTAGAAAGAAGTGTTCTAACTTTCATTCTTATCACAGTATTTTTAGAGCCGAAGTACAAACGGAAAGGCCTAATATTGATGATGATGAACTTGCTAGAGAGGTTGATAGAAAATTTCCGTCGTGGTTCCATGATTATGTAAGAATATTTAAACACGATCATTTTAATTTTTGTTAAAAATATGAATATAATAGACAAACAATATGTGATGTTTCAGGTTTTCGTTCTGGCATCAACTTACATAATGAGGGCTTCGAGCATTAGCCATTGGACCAAGTAAGAAGGCAAAATTGGGATGGATACACAATTAATGGCTTCAGTTTAGAACAACTGATAAGCCTATCAATCACTCATTTGTTGATGAAGATGGCAATTTTACTAAGAGTTTGGAGTATGTGTGAGGGGCTCAGTCTACGATGCGGATCCAGAACATGATTATTATGGTGTACTAAGAGATATTATAGAGCTCGAATACCCACGATTGGTTTTTTTGATACGAACATTGTGTTGTTTAAATGTGATTGGTTTGATACAACACCTAAGCAAGGATGGAAAATTGACAAACAATTTGGATTTGTAGATATAAGGCATGGTAAAAGATACGGAGGATTCGAACCTTTTGTGTTGGCAAGTCAAACTGTTCAAGTATACTTCACAAATTATCCTAGTCGACGGCGTAATACCCGAGATTGGTGGGTGTATGCAAAACTAAAGCTAGAAACACTTATAATGTCGGAGAGCTGGCATACCAGGAGGATGAAGTAGTCATTCCTCCAGTTTCATATATGAATTCGGCCGTCGTTGATGATATGCAAGATGAAGTTACTGATGACGATTTTAGAGTTGAAAGAGGTTGTTATAGAGAGAGTTGATGCTATGGAGGTATCGGACGAGGAAGAAGATTTGGAAGATGAAGATGAAGAAGAAGATGAAGAAAGAGATGATGATGATGATGATGATGATGATGATGATGATTCAGGAGATGGAGAGATTCGGAGATGAAGAAGAAGAAGAGGACGAGGATGAAACCTATTGAGCTGCTTTCAGCATCTTCTTTTCATGAAGTGATTTTCAAGTACACGTAAACATTGTGATAAATTTTATTTTCAATCTGGATTTCAAGCACAGGATAACATTGGATCTATGCGATACAATGTGCACATGATTGTTTTTTTTTGAGAAAGTTGATGGCATTGCTATTGTAAATGATAAAAACATGCTTGGTTTACATATAAAATTGGCAGAAGAAGAGTGAGATTTTTCTTGTTATTTCCTTTTATAATTGTGTCTCTGCTTTTGTCTACAAGAGTGATTATGCATGGATAAGATGAGAGGGATTGAAAGGATTAATGACTAAATCAATCACATGGCTATATACAAGACCTTCAAGATCCTGACCACCTCAAGATAAGGTTTTCTTTCTTTTAGGTCTGCTTGGTAACGGTATTTTCACCGATTTTGGGCTGTTTTTGAACCGATCGTTTATGAAACCTCTGCTTGTTAAGGAATGTTTCAAGTTTGAATTGTGTCTCTGCTTTTGTCTCTGTATGTTTGTAAACTGTTGGAAACCACCAAAACAGCCACTGAGACCTCTAATACTAGAAACTGATATTAAATAGGATTTGTCTGAAACCAATACCTAAATGAGTTATTGAATCTTGATTTTAAAAACTGGACATTTCACCTTCACATAGGATTCGAAAACAAAAATATTGGTCCCATAGTCAGTATTGGATTGGTAACTTTGAAAATTGAAATGGTTTACTTACTATACTTTTGACATGGGTCAGGAGCTGTACTATTTCTTGTCACGCTCATAATAAGTGTTCTCCAACCTTTGTCTTCGTTTGAGAATCATAACTTTTTAGGGTCTCACTATCAGTTTTATTCATGAATTTGTCAACATGCTAGCTTGATATAAACATCGGAAATTGTTGAATTTTTGCTACATTTATGCTCACCATCTAGAATTAGTACCACAGTTATTGGTTTTGGTAATGATTATCAGTTGATAATTTTAGTATATTGGGTTTAACTGCACACCATGTTGTTTAAGCTACGAATTCAAACTTGTGGATATTGGCTCAATAAAATGTTTGTTGTTGTGCTGTCTGTTGTCTTCATTTTGTCTCTGTATGTTTGTGCACACCATATGACAGATGACGGGTTGAAGGAATGTTTCAAGTTGAAGGAATGTTTTAAGGAAAAACCATATCATGTTAACTAGAAACCATATCATGTTATAAGGAAAAACTGGAAGCTAGGACCTTCAATATTTTAATTGAAGGAATGTTTCAAGTTGGTAAGGTTAATGCAGCAAAGGATCTCTTTAACTCTATTCTTGCAAAATGACTGATCTCTTTAACTCTATTAATGCTATTGTTAAGGGCTTGTTGGATACTGGTGAAGTAAACAGAGCTATGGGGTTCGTTTCAGAAATGTTTAAAAGAAAATTTATCCTGGAGGCATTGTGCAAAGAGTAATGAGATTAACATATCGACTTGTCTATCATCATTGATACATGAAATTTCTGGGTAAACACCAAACTAGAGTTCATATAAAGTTTTTCAGTAGAAAGGGATTGCATACCATCTGATCTCAACATGTCATCTATAAGGGACTATTCAATATTCACCACAATTGCTTGGTAAGGTTTCTTTCAGCAAAATAGTACAGGGGAGTTCCCTTATAAGCAGCTTTTTTTACTTGATTCAAGTCACTTATAGTATTATTTTTTATAAATGTACAGGTCTTACCTATATGACGAACCGAGGTCGTCGTCGCCTCCGCGGAGGTTCCTCTCGACCTACCCCATCCACTCCAGAGCAACAAATCGGAGGAGCATCAAAGGACGACGTCATTATGACAGATGACGGGTTGTCCCCACAGCCTACTCTATCATCGGTGGGAGGCACGCCATCTTTCTTTCACCTCCAGGCACGCCAACTTTTCGTCCATCTGAAGGCACGCCAACTAAAGTGAAATGTATCCAGATCTTAAGTTTTTGCCAAATGGAGCATATTATCGACGTCCAAGTTGTCTGGACCCCCCCCAGTCCACCAGAGAGGCCTGCTAATGAAACACGCTTAGAGCTATGGCCCGATGGAAAGCGTAAGTAAAATAATAATAAATTATTGTATATTCATGTATTTCCTTTTATTATTTATTTATAATTGTAATCTATTGTTTATTGTTAGGTTCTTCCACTTAGAGCTGGAATTGAGCTTGGAGAGCTCATACGAGGAAATTTCATGGGCCTATTTAAATTTCAGGTCTATACCGGAGCCGAAAAAATACATTTGGCTTGATATGTTGAGGGTATGTTCTAATTAATTCTAAAAATTTATGGGTCTTCTTGCTTATATTACAAGAGAATAGTTTATTATTGTTATTCTAATTTAATCTGTATAATTTGTGATTTTCTATTTTAATTTGCAGAAGAGTACTGGTGGCCAGACCACAGAGAGGTAGAGAATAAAAAAATGTTATAAGTCGGTTGCCGGAAAAAGGCTGGGGGATATGGTAAGTGACCAGAAGACTTTTGCTGCCCATGATGAAAACAAGCGCAAGGATTGGCTGAAAGAGGAATATTAGAAGAAGATGAAAGAGGATATGGCCAAACCTGAGTACAAGATCAGGTCGGATAGGGCAAAGGCAGCTCGTGCTAAGCTGGTCTCCACACTGGTGGATCGATTCCGACCTTGAACATTTTCGACGGATGTATGTAAAATCATTAATAAAATTATAATTTTTATCATTTATGTATATCTCATAGAATTAATTTTACAGTGCGAGGAGGCTGCTAAGGCAGGCTTAGATACGAGTACAGTCGACTTCCCAAGATATTCGAACATACCCATAAGAGAAGGAAGGATGGGAAGTTGGTAGACGAACGGGCTTCCAAAGCATTTGTAAGTATTTACTTGTCTTTGAACATTTTATCAAAAGTATTTAAAGTTTTGAGCCGATGCCTTAATGGATGGATATTGCCTGATACAAGAAACAAGTAAAGTATTTAAAGTTTTGACACGATGCTCTCACTAGGTCATAAACACAATACAGTAACCTACGACACCTTTTGATGAGATGCCTTGTAAGGGATTGCAACAAACACTTGCTATACACAATATTATGTTAGCTGGATGATCATACCAAGCTGGAAGAGCTGCTAATACAAAAGAAATACAGAGATAAAATGATTGCTTCTGGAACTTCCCTATATCTCCATACCTATCATATAATATTATGTGGACTTTGTAAAAATTACCACGTTGATGAGGCCACGAATCTGTTCAACACCATATTATGCCTGGTGAAGTAAACAGAGCTACTGCGGCATCCTCTTCTGGAACTTCCCTATTTTTGCCAGAGCTCTGGAGGCTCTCTCTTCCCATGGGCACTTCAAAGGAACCCTCCTTGGCATAATAATAGTCTGAAGAGTACCCAAGAACGCGATGGCCACAAAGATTAACCAAGGCTGCTTCCGCCTGTCTACTGAAGCCAAACAATGCTCAATGAACCTGTACTGCTCGGTACCTTCTCTCCAATCATGCTCAGTATCAGCTATACAGAACCGGAACATACCAAAATCTGTAGAATACCCGGCAGTGAAGTATCATGTTTTAGACAGTATAATGAAGCTTTAAACCATATAGCTCAGGTTGGTACTGCGAACGATGAATTTATGCTTACCAAAAATTGGCTATGTTCTCAGTTGGCATATAGTACAAGGTTTCAGCTAGCACCCCGCTTCTCCTCCAGCATCCATACCATCGTAGAAAGAACCTGAATCTGGCCAATCCCGTTCGTGAATACCACTGCAACATAATAAAATCTATAAAGTACTAACTCTCAAAAATTCCTTAAAGTGTTGAAGCCAATTTAGGGTGCAAACCTTGCATCATATAAGGCACGGTGGACACAATTGGCTCTATTGCAAAGTGAACTGATCCCATTGAGATATATCCATTGGCATAGCTTATGTCACCAATATGAAAAACGATATCTTAATTCGGCACTTTGAAGAAGCCAGAGCCTTCGAGCCAGAGACGCAGCCACCTGCCTACGCCAACCTCAGAAACAAGATGGTGGTAGGGCCCTCCTCCCATTCTTTTGTTCCAGAAGCGAGTGTCTTCACTCCAGAGGTGCAGCTGCCTGCGCCAATCGCCAGGCATGCAAGGGTGTCATACCCTTCCCCCTTCGTAGCCAACGTCTTTACTGTTCAGAGGTGCAGCTACTTACCTACGTCCGTATGGGGCGCAGGATGGTGATATGCTCATACCATCTCTATTCCCACGGCGAAGTCATCTGCTCCGGATCAAAAGCTTAAGTCACTTCTCTACAAGAGACTTGGGAACTCCCATCGCAACCAATGCAAGTCAATCTGTCGCTCCAAAAGCACAGTAACCTCACCAACCTGAAGCACAAGCCTACTTATCGTCTACAGCACAGTGACTCTGGTAGTCCAAAACACAGCTTCATAAGTTGCTCTACATGCACAGTAGTGTCATCGTCATTCGAAGCTAAGTCCACTCGTCGCCTGAAAGCACAAAGGTTTTATCGTCTCCAGAAGCACGGTCTACTCGTCGCCATAGAAGCACAGTACTTAGTCCTCACCAGAGGCACAGGAAGCATGGGTCCACCCCAATTGGTTTGTTTTAAACCGCCTCTTGCAGAAAAGATTAGAATTAAATCATGATTGATATCATATCAGATTAATTTAAATCTTAGATGAGGATTAATTAGACTCCAAATGTAGGATGAAATTCTAAGATTTACTTGGCTGTATCCGAGCAAGCAAATCGGTACGTGCCACGTGTTACCCCTTCGGTTATGTTTATAACCACCAGAGATCTCGTATGAGGAGAATCTCGATGTCCTCCACGTGTCAGCGCCAGAGAAGCCCGCACCGTGCAATGACGACAGATTCTTACATATTAGTATGCACATCGCATATGTGCTTGGTTCTCTATAAATCGAAGGAGTTCTTCTTCCATCAAGAAGGAAAAAGAAAGAGGGAACATTGGCAATCGACAATCTTCAAAGGAGCATCGATCTCCATCTAGGAAGAATCAACCACCATCATCCACCTATCAACCAAAGAACCTACCAACCAACCATCTTCAAGGGATCTTCTCATCCAGACAGCCTCTTGATCGGTGACCCAAGAGTCCCATCAAAGGCACCATAGAGCCATAGAAAGGTTGATTCATCGTTAGATCGTCAACGGAGAAAGGAGCCGCTGTAGTGCTCGATCTCCATTGTCACACTTTCCCCGAAACATCTTCTTCCTATACCTAGAATATCCGGTTTAGGACTTCCTTCTTTGTACACAGATACCATATACGTTCAATAAAGCAAAAGTTCGGTTCAACCTTTTGTTATGTCGAACCAAATGGCGACTCTGCTGGGGACTACCTTCTCTTCCAACGAGAAGGCGGTGATACAATCGATGACAACTTGCTAGGAGCTTCTCAAGACATGTTGGTCGTGTGCTTCGACCATCAGGCTTTTGAAGATCTCCTCTCTGATAAAAAGTAGAAAAACTTCGAAGTGGTTTGTCCAACCGAAGAAGACTCGACTTGTCTGGAGGCCTAAGACGGCTGCAACCAGTAGCACGATGGCGGAAACTACGTCTCAGGACCCCCTCAACGTCAAAGCCACAGAGAAGATCCTGGCTGCTACAGCCTTATCCTCTCGCCGATTCCTATCCCGACAAAGCATGGCGAAAAATGGAGGTCTTATGGTTCATTTGACGAAGGAACGATGCCGAAGGAAGCGCACATCGGTCCAACCCCTCACGATGGGAGTATGGTCGGCAAGGAGATCTATCTTCGATAGAATTGCTTTCCCTTCAGGTAAGCCTTCGGCAGACTCTGAATACTACTCACCCGCTGGGGGAAGTAGGAAGAGATCCAAGGTTGCTCGTGCTTTGTACAACAAGCGTGCAACACCAACGGCAGACCAGAGGCCCGTATTGATAGTAACACGTACAACCAACAGAAAGCTATATAAGACTGGCTCTCGCGCTCCGATACCTCAACCAGTCGAATCTTCCTTCCACTGGGGTACTCCTGTGCGCAAGCCAAGCCAGGGGTACTTTCGACAGAGAGGTAGCCACACAAGCAGCATTCCCGCAGGAGCAACAAGAGGCTTCCTTGCCAGACCCGCTCGGACCATGCTTACATGCAGCTTCCCTGCATGTACAATGGGAGTGCTACGACAGAAGATCCAACCCTCTCCTAAGACGAAGTCGAATCTGTGGTACAAGACGTGCCTAAATCAAGGCACTCTTGCACCCAGATTACAATCAACTGCCGTTGTCAGCAGACGTCTGCACCATCGCTAAGCAGGCCCTCCATCTTCCAGAGACTCTACTCCACGCCGACTCTAAGGGGTCGGTAAGACATAGAGAAGATGAACCTCGCATCACCACATGCTACGCGGCATAGGGTTCCAGAGCTTTCAAGAAGCCCTCCCAGAAACCTCCTATGTTGGTTGCTAAACCGAAGAGGAGGTCAGAGAACAACAAAGCTAACGTACCTGATGCAGGTGTATTCTAAGGCACTCGTTCCAAATCTGTATTGGGTGCCTTATCAAAAACTGGGGGTAGCCAGCCTCCTACTATGCACAACAACCCTGTGTTCTAATCTGATGAGGCGCATTACGATATGGATGTCTCCATTGGCACAGCCAGTCACCAGATCGGGTGTAGCAACCTTGCTCAGTCCGAAAAAGATCACAATCTTACGGTATATCCTCAGGACAGCGAGACTCAGGCGTCTGAGCCAGAAGTGAAGGATCCACGGCTCTCTCGAGTCACCCTCACACTCGGTCTGTCTTAATGGCCGACGGCAATGAGGAAGACAACAACGAAGCTCTCAGACGTATCGAAGTCCTCGAGACGAAGTTAGATACATTGACGGACACCATGAAGACCATGTCTTCGGTCATAATTGACCTCAAGAGTAGCATGGCCCCCGCTGCCTCTATACCTGCGTGTGATCCGCCAACCAATGATGAATCCAGTAGGTTGGCTACTACCAATCGGGCAGGACCATCCTCGTCTACTCCATCGGCTATAGGCTCCGCAATGCCGGTCGAGATGCAACAGGCCATCAGGGATCTGTATGCTCCTCATGATGAAGTAAACAACGCTCCAGAATATAGGAATCCGGCAGCCATACCCTGCCGAGGGGGACAATGTCGTCTATCCTCCCAAATACAATCCGTAGACGCTTACACCTTATGAAGGAAAGGGGTCTCTCCGACAATACTTAAGGTACTTTGCCTCAGTAATGGAGCACCTGCCAAAGGATGACGCCCTCCAGTCCAACATATTCATAGAAGCCCTGCAGGGGGTACCTATGAGTAGTTTTGCACTCTTCGAACGACTGTATCTCGTCATTTGAAGACCTGACGACTCAGTTCATGGACCGATTCTACGAAGGCGGCATAGATATGACCATGTTGACCCTCATAGAAATTGTCCAGAGGGAGAAAGAGCATGTTTGCGCATACATCAAGCGCTTCTGCCAGGCATCCCTCAGATTACCACCCGCATGCCGAGCCCATGCGTATGGACTCCTGCAGCACGAACATGCTGCCCGCTATAAAATTGTGGCACATTGCTCCTGTACGGAGTGGACGCCTTTCATTGCAAAGGCAAATGCGCACAAGGGAAAGCCCAGGACGCACAGCTCCTGGGGCTACACTTTCCTACGCCCGAAAGAGGGAGACGCTTGTACATCAACAACCCTAAATATGGAAAGGCAAGCAAGCCATGACCGTCAATATCTCTAAAGGTTCAGCAGCTGTGAACCCCAAGTCTACGGAAGCGCAGAGCCGAGGGAGACTTACTACTTCAATGACGATACGTTGGAGCTCTTCGAGATGCTTACGAAGAGCGGCAAACTGTCCAATCCGCCACCAAGGCATCCTAATGAAGTGGAAAAAGTGGACCATCCAAGTACTATCATTATCACTAGTACGTCCATCACTCAACACGGGACTGCTATATGTTGAAGGGGAAATTTAGCGTCTCATTAATGCCAACATCATATCATTGGATTACGAAGAGAAACCGTCACAGCCAATATGGTTACTCTCCAGTTTGGGAGTTTTCCAGCCACGGAGGTACAAGATGGCGTCATCCCTATTCCAAAGGCGACGATGGAAGTAGTCAACCTTACGCCAGTACGGGACAACGCTCAAGGCTCGTCTTATTCTCTACGCCTCGAGACGAAGTCATGTGGATGCATCCTGACTTGGTCCCCAACATGATGACATCTACGACCCTTTCTGCCAAAGGGAAGAAAAGTAAGGCATGTCGCATGGTCTCGCCGTCGACTGACGATGCTTTGGTGACCACCCGCTCGGTGCAGAGGCAGAGGAGATCCAGGCTCCAGACCAGGAGGAGTCTCCCCAAATACTCCTCCTGTCTCATATATCAAGAGCAGGTCCACCTCAGTTCTCTGAAGCACCAGAGGTGGGTCCATCCCGGGCCCTTACCGTGGACAAGCATAAACATAAAGAACTTCACTTCGACAAACCTCTTAGAAAGGATTCGGCAATCGGGCCTATCAAGCCCTACAACTTCGATACTAGAGCAGCTGGCCAATACTCCAGCTAGATTGTTACTTTTTTGAGCTCCTCCGCCTCTCTAAAGAGACTCGAGATGTGCTCAGTGAAGCTTTACAGAACGCCGAGTCCTTTCTCACCCAGGTGCAGCTACCGAAAGTAGATCCTGCAGCTTGCCCACATTGCCACAGCGTGGCTGAAGTGATTCCCAATATCACTTTTACCCAGCAAGACATGCTGCTAAAGAATAACCGGCACAACCGTCCCCTGTACTATACGGGGTATGTCGGTGCCATTAAGGCCGATCACATCCACATCGACCTAGGTTCCCCTTTAAGTATTATCCCAAGAAGTCTGCTTCAAACTTTAGGGGTTTTGATGCATCGGTTGACTGCCTCAAATACCAAAATCAGTGGCTTCAAAGCGGAGAAGCGAGCCCTTGGGAAAATTTTGCCTGAAATCTCAAATCGGTGACCTTCACACTGAAGTGACTTGCTATGTTATTGATGCAGACATAAATTACAACATACTGTTAGGGCGACCATGGATCCATGATACATGATCGTCCCTTCCACCCTACATCAGTGTAAAATATGTGGCCAACGACGAAACTATCAAAATAGAGTTCGTTTATATCGATTCGTTCCGAGAACTTGAAGCCTACTGTACGGATGCTGATTTGTACAAGTCAGTCCCTTGGGTTTATGACATCAATGATGCTGACGACGAGACAGAGACAGCTTCAGAAAGTACAGCAGTGGCCAAAGAACTTTTAAAGGTTCGACTGAGAAGGAGGCCCCCAAAGGTGTCAGCGCCTCTTGTTGTTAAGCTTCGGGCAAAGCCCCACCTTCGCCTCCAGTGAGATGGAAGATGGTCAGGATCCTATACGAATGAAGTTACCCTGGAGGTCCCCAAGGTCGACCATGAAGGCGCAGGAGCATCCAAACACCATTCCCTTGATGGTCAACCTGAAAGGAAGGCGTCCTCCTTCTCCTCCGACGGCAGCTCTAGCCCTCTCTGACAAAGAGCATAAAGATTATGTATGTGCCGATACAGAGGCACACTCTTTCGATGACATAATCCATCGGGATAAGATATCCCACTTCATCAACAGAAAGTTGTCATCAAACTACTCTGGCGCGTGCTGGAACACCAAATATTTCCTGGATAATTCTTTGTGTAAATTACAGATGCAAGTGGCTATTGTTAACCATGTGAGCTGGGTTGTCCCTGCCCGAGGCGCCTATTTAATTGTTCCAGTTAGAAAAAAAGAAGAAAAACCCATCATATTCGGTCGATTGGAGCATCCGCATCGAATAACTCCTGAAGACCCAGACCTTGACAACAGCAAAATACAGTTCTACCACTATACGGTGCAGGCCAAAAATCTTATCCAGAAGATGGGCTGTGACCTGAATAGCAACAAGGGGCTCAATTATGGCAAAGGACGGCGTCTTCCCATACGGATTCACACTTCAAAGGAAAAAGCAAAAAACTACTACAAACGTGCTTGTCTAGGACTGGGGTGTGTTACACCTACGACCACCTCAGAAGATTCAGAAGAAGAAGTCTTGAGGCATTCACACGCTTTTGACTCCCCAACTTGGGACTCCGATACCAACATGGGTCAAGTCCTTGAGAAGATGTCTGCTAACATGATCACCAATCAGCTAACTGTCGAAGGCAATCAGCGTAGGCGGTTATAAGAGCTAGAAGCGTTGGATGAAAAGTGCTTGCTCGCGCAGCAAAGGATTAAGCTTTAACAAGCTCGCATGTCTGGGGGCTTCAACAAAAAGGTCCGTAAAAGATCCTACCATGTGGGCGACCTTGTCTTCACAGTGCGGAGACCGATGTGATGACCCACAACACGGCTGGAAAGTTCGAGCCCAAGTAGGAAGGACTGTTCGTCATAGAAACGATGTAATCCAACGGTGCTTATCGGCTAGCCAAGCCTAATGGGGACTTGCTAATGATGCCCATCAAGGGCAAGTTCCTAAGGAATTATTATGTCTGAAGATAGAACCAGCATAGGCACCCACACTTCCCTGAAAAGGGTGCCTATGAGTTCTAGTAAGGGGATCTCTCGCACTCCCTCCTATATATTCTCTCAAGTAGGTGAAGCACTTCACGTCCACATTACCTCTGGATTGCTCCTTTATGCCTGGAAGACGCAACTACCATGTCCACATTACCTCTGAGTAGTCGTTCTTCCCGCATCAGTTCTACGATTATCCAGATGGTCTAGAAAATAGTTCACGTCCATATTAACTTTGGATTGTTGTTCTATACCCGGCAAAGATCAAGCCTACCACGTCCATATTATCTCTGGCCAGGCAAATCCATTATAAATGTTCCCTCTTTATTCTGTAGACAAAAGCAAAGGAACAAAAAAGCTTCTGCACATAAAAACATGTGGCTACAAAGACCTATTACAGATTCTTCGTAGTTACATACATAGAAGCAAAAAAAAGATGAAATTAAGGTACAAGCTCTCAATGGCACGGGCGAGGCTGTGACAGAGCCAACCACTTCCTGGTCAAAAAAGCTACAGCCCGAAGCTGCTACTGGCCCGAGCAGGGGATGAAGACCAGCACAGGACTCCCCTATCTCCCTAGCTGGCCGGCGAGACCAACCACAGCAGCAGGCCTTGCTATTCCTATGTCAGAATGGCAGGTAATCCTAACCCAGGAAGCAGAGGTCCGAGATGCCATTGTTGCCTACGACATCCAGAACGCGAGACGTCTCGAGATCCAATGGTAGTTCTACTACAACTTCTTTGGATAAAAAATTTGCCACCGACGACCGTCTCAAGCAAACTCCAGGGTCGTCAGGAGCCGAACATCGGGCAAGCAAGGCCATTGTTGAAGCAGTCGAGTCTTCTCTTGAAGAAGGACAGTCCTTCATGTAGGTTGTTCGCGTGGTCCAAGCGTTAGCCAAACATCGGTCAGAAGGAAGCTTACAAGTTAAGCTAAAGCTCCACTCCAGACAGATGGCAGTACTACGAGTGACCAAAGAACATGACTCTGGACCTCCTTTGCAAAAGAGATTCACGATACCTATAAAATACAAGCGGCTCCAATATCAAGAAGCCATCAGGAGCCCATGCTTTGAAATAATGACTCAGGACAATTAATGCTAAGATCTAGGTGTGACACCAGCTATCACCCAGCTCGTACAGTGCTGACGCATGTTCATGCTTCTTTTCAAAGTATCTCGAGATTGACTCAAGTTTGGGACACTTTGAAGGGCTCTTGTAGGAGCAAGAAAAATCTCAGCTGAAGACATCACGTCGCCACAACGCAGATGATGTAAAAGACTCTGACCTGTGCTAAAAAGATAAAATAGAAGATATGGAGAAAAGTCCCTTCATTGTCATGTCTACCAAAGTCTAGTACAGATACATCAAGACCATACATAAGTGACTAATTCTGTTCTCTACAAAGGATATAGTACAAATTCGACAGAAGCCTAGAAGGATATACAAGCGGTGCAATCATCGAAGCACAGCCTTCCTTCTTCTCGATACACAAGCTGGAGGATTGACCTCCACCAAATCATGTTTTTATATTGTGGTGGGCGCAGCCTCTCAGAAGTATATTGGTAACTCTGAACTTTGAAGAAGCCAGAGCCTTCGAGACAGAGGCGCAGCCACCTGCCTGCGCCAACCTCAGAAACAAAATAATGGTAGGGCCTTCCTCCCTTTCTATTATTCCAGAAGCCGGTGTCTTTACTCCAGAGGCGCAGCTATCTGCCTGCGCCAATCTCCAGACGCGAAAGGGTGTCATGTCCTTCCTTTCGCAACCAACGCCTTCATTGTTCGGAGGTGCAGCTACTTTCTTGCGTCCGCATGATGCGCAGCATGGTGATATGCTCACACCATCTCCATTTCCATGGCGCAGTCATCTGCTCCAGATCAGAAGCTTAAGTCACTTCTCTACAGGAGACTTGGAAAGTCCCATCACAACCAATGTAAGTCAACTCGTCGCTCCAAAAGCGCAGTAACCTCGCCAACCTGAAGCACAAGCCTACTTGTCGCCTACAGCACAGTGACTCTGGTAGCCCGAAGCACGACTTCATAATTTGCTCTATATACACAGAAGTCTCGTCGACATTCGAAGCCAAGTCCACTCGTCGCATAAAAGCACAAAGGTTCTGTCGTCTCCAGAAGCACGGTCTACTCATCGCCACAGAAGCGCAACAGCACTTAGTCCTCATCAGAGGCACAGGAAGCATGGGTCCACCCCATTTGGTTTTTTAAACCGCCTCTTGCAGCAAAGATTGGGATTAAATCATTATTGATATCATATCATATTGATTTAAATCTTAAATGAGGATCAATTAGACTCCAAATCTAGGATGAAATACCAAAATTTACTCTCTGTATTCGAGCAAGCAAATCGGCACACGCTACGTGTCACCTCCTTCGGTTATGTTTATAACCACTAGAGATCTCGTTTGAGGGCAATCTCGATGTCCGCCACATGTCAGCGCCGCAGAAGCCCGCACCGTACAATGACGGCAGATTCTTTCATATCTCAGGAACCCTAATGCACATCGCATATGTGCTTGGTTCTCTATAAATAGAAAGAGTTCTTCTTCCACCAAGGAGGAAAAAAGAAAGTGGAAAAATTCATAATCGACAATCTTCAAAGGAGCAGCGATCTCCATCCAGGAAGAGTCGACCACCCTCATCAACCTATCAACCAAATAACCTACCAACCATCTTCAAGGGATCTTCTCATCCAGACAGCCTCTTGATCGGTGACCCCAAAGTTCCATCAAAGGCGCCAGAGAGCCATAGCAAGGTTGATTCATTGTCAGATCGTCAACGGAGTAAAGGAGCCGCTGCAGTGCTCGATCTCTATCGTCACACTTTTCCAGAAACCATTTCTCCTTGTACTTAGAATACCCTATTTAGGACTTTCTTTTTTGTACACAGATACATTATACGTTCAATAAAGAAAAAAGTTTGTTAAACCTTTTGTTACATCGAACAGCTGGCACGGCCAACTCTGGCCCCGGCCAATGTCACAACTTTCCGTCCATCAACCGCCTCTACATCTCTCCCTGCCTTGGCTCCGGCCAGTGGCCGCCCTACTACTGCCACCACCCAACAGCACAATCCGCCACATGCCTCTCTCATGTTCCTGACCACCTCCTGCCCATACCCAGCACAACCACCATCACCATCATCCACATCCCTGTTCCCATTACTGTCCGACCACTGTCTTCACCTACGGTGGCTACCACAGACACGAACAATGACCTCCCCTCACGGCCTCTCCAGATTCAGCAAACCGCATGGAGCACTGCCGCAAGGACCAATCTACAGCTGAAGAAGTTGAAGTGATTCCATTCCAAGAAGAATACTGAAGACAAAAGGCTTCTCTTGCATGGTTGGAGAAAACCGTGGATCGTGATTCGTAATCTAGTCTTCCCTTAGATTTCTCTTAGCACCTAGATCGTTTCTTAAAACTTTCTTATTTTCTATTCGAAGACTGTTAGACTTTATTCTGAAACCCTGATTGCTATTTGAGATGTATTTTAAGATATTAATTCCTATTCTACAATCTTGTTCATAACCCTGCTCTTATTCGAGATTTTTCTATTTGATAACTTGTTTCATATTCATTATTCATAATATTGTTTACTAATTCAAGATTTGTTCTATTCGAAATGTTGCTCCCTATTCAGACCCTGCTGCTATTCAAGATTTATTTCGGAATTTCATTCCTACTCATACTTGTTCCCATTCAAACCATGTTTGAGTCTCGCTTCTATTCGAGATTTTTTTAAAGACTTCGTTTCTATTTTTAAACATTGGATCTTGTTCGAGATTTATTTCGAGATAATATTTGATTCTAAAGATCTTGCTTCCTATTCGAAACACCGGTTTCTATTCAAAATTTTACTTTTCCATTTGAGACTTGCTTCATATTCACTATTAGACACCTTGTTTTAATATTCACTATGCATGACTTTGTCTTCTACTTTGGCTTCTATTCAAAAATTCGTTCCCTAATCAAACTTTGATGCTATTCGAGATTTTATTTCCTACTCGTGATTTCATTTTGAAATTTTGTTTCTCATTTCAAAACTTTGTTTGAGCATTCGTTTCTATTCGAGACTTGTTTGAGATTCTATCCTTATTCGAGACATTGCTTAAAAATTTTATTTTCTATTTGAGATTTTGACTCGTTTCCTATATGAGATTTTGTTTCCTATTCGTGATTTGTTTTCTATTCGAGAATTTGTCTCTGTTCACGACTTTGTTTAGACCTTGTTCCTATTTAAGATTTTGCGTGTTTCATATTCACAATTCGATACTTATTTCCTATCCACTAATTGATACACTGTTTTCTATTCACTATTCATGACCTTGCTTCATGTTTGAGATTTTCTATTCTTGAATTGTTTCCTATTCGCGACTTCGTTGAATTTTGATTTTCTAGTTGAGATTTGTTCCTATTGAAATTTCGTTTCCCATTCGAGATTTTTGACCGAAATTTCAAGATTCTGTTCCCTATACGAGAATTTGTTTCTTATTTTGAGACTCTATTTTCTATCTGATACTTTGCTTTCTATTCACTATTTAAGGCTTTGTTACCTATTCGGGATTATGTTCCCTATACGAAATTTTGGTTGCCATTCGAGATTCTATCTTCTATTTGAGATCCCGATTACTATTCGAAACTTCGTTTCGTGTTCAAGATCTATTTCCAAAAACCTTCTTGTTGTTTCTTAGTACCTAGTAAAAATCCTTGTTTTTTAAGGCAGATAACATCACCTTTTATCGTGACTTAGACTATTGGAACTCATTTTAAATTCTCTGAAACCCTTTTTGTAATTCCTATTGATAAGGTTGAGGGCTATTCGATGACCTACTATGGCGTGGTAGTTGCGCACTGCAACCTTTATCTAGATTATGGAGACTGAAAGTTCACTGCAGCCAACAACGCACTGGCAAGGCATTAACTCTAAGTTGAAGTGATTTCAGACATTCATAGGTTTTCGGGTATTATTGAGACTTTGTCCTAAATTCTTCATATTTTGATGTCTTGGGTTGCTTCGTTGATATTTGTTGGAAAGTGGATAAATTTGATAAAATATTCGATAACATATCGTTATTTGAGTCACAGAACCGAAAGTTCACTGCAGCTAGATATACACTGGCAGGGCAAGGATTCTAAGTAAAGTGACTTCAAATGTCTATATGTTCTCGGATACCATAGAAACTATATTCTATTTCATATGATTATTGATTTTCCTTGTATCACAAATCCTTGCACTCTTACCTTGATTTGATACTATCTCTTCGGTAGATTCCATGCATCTTCTCAATCAATCTTTGCAGTTCTTTCTTCTTGCATTTTTATCTTCTGATCATTTGATTTCCTAATAAAACATACTACTAGATTTTGATTCCGTTTCAATAGATCTTGTACTATATCAAGTTTTGTCTAAACTTCGATCATAATCATGTCTATCGAACCATGACTTCCCTGTTTGTTCTATTTCAATCGTGCTAAAACTTTGATTTGATCATGCTTAGAAGTTCTGCCTTGATGATTTTACTCTTCTAAGTCGTAATTAATTTTATTTCACTTCGTGCCTATTAAATTCACGATCACTGTTAAATCGTGTTATTTCAAATCCCAGTATAAAATTATCGTACTTGGTCCTAATTAAACTTTGTTTCACTTCGTGCCTGACCAATTTTTGATCATTATCGATCATGCCATTTTACCCGTTTATTTTGTCATGCTAAGTCATTTCAAATCCTTATGATTTCATATCTAGTTATTGAGCGTATTCACACTCGTGCCTAACCGATTCTGAATTTCGTGTCATTTCAGCATCGTGTCGTGCCTTTGATATTTCGAGGACGAATTTTCCTAAGGGGGTAGATTTGTAACCCCCTTTCCTGAAATTATTAAATTTAGTATTTTTTTTGGTATTTTCAAAATTTTAGAAATAATTATTTTGATTTATTTTGATTAATTATGAGACATTTGATAATTTTTCTAAATGAGATATTTTAGAAATATGGAAAAAATGAACATCAAAAGTGTTTTAAAAAAATTATCTTCTACCATTGTGTATTGCCACTAGTTGCTCCTTTTATGCTTACGAGTTAAACTCCTTTTTAACAATATAGTTGGATTCATGAAGTCTAGCTGTTGTAGTTAAACACAATCAATTTTGTTATTTGTTTTACTGGATATTTACTGATATTTAGAATATGTTGTTCATTGTTGTAGATGTCTCTTCCTTGTATATGGAACTTGGGCTACATATATTTTTGGAAAATGGAAAAGTAGGTTGGAAACTAATCCTATAAGTTTTTACATTTCATTTATTTTCCTCCTTTTGAACTTAATAAATGATATAATATTGACCTATTTGTCTATATATTACAAAAGAATTATAAATCAACCAAGAAATATTAAGTGGCATGATATGACATTCAATAAAATTTCTCCTTTACGAAGGATTGTTCTATATTATATCTCTACGTGCATGATATGTGGCAGTTCTATACAATCTCTACGTGACATATAAGAGAAAATTACCTATTTTAGGTATCATGCTCTTTGATCTCGTATGTGAGCACAATCCAGGATAGGGTGTACATGAAGACTATTGACCAGAACGATAGTGCAAATGCAGCAACCAAGTATGTCCATAGAAAGGTGGCTGAACACTCCTCTTGACCAACATCGAACAATTGTGCCATTGTGACTGCATTCCATGCCCGTTTCATTGTTACCATAGTTAGGAAATATGTTCATTGGTAAAATAAAATAAAATTGGCTCTTGCAATCAGAAATCAAGTCTTAGGTTAATTAATTTCTATGGAAGTAGGGATTGATACTCCAAAATTGGTGCCTTATGGTATTGGACATGACATTGATCTCTAAAATATTGGCCATACTAAAATCAATGCCATATATGTGTCGTTAACTCTGTATCTTGAATAGCTTATTCTTATCTGTGATGAAGAGCATTTCTCATGTCAATCAAGTAATGTCTTTGGATATGCTACTTTTTCTTCAAAAGCTTGGGAGATACGCATTAATGCAAAAGTATTGTCTCTATTCCGTAGTTGATGATATCAAATATATAGTTCCAAATATTTATTATGAAATATGCCATAAAATCAGTTTCTAATTACGTTGTTTTATATGTTTTTCTTTAGAGTTTACTATGGGGCATGTTCAAAATTTTGACACTTGTTCAGAGTTTACTAAGGCTTACCATTTCCTGAGGGTATGGCATGCAATAGAGTCTACCATGACTGCAAGTTTCTTAATATATCGTAATACTTTGACATTAAATTGTTGCTACGCTTATTAATAGAAGCATCATTAGGTCTCATTTTCATTATATTACTACCACACAACAACCCGATTTGAGAGTGCTATTTCTTCTTTCTTGTTGAGAAGATGATGTTTTGTACTAATTTTCTTAAAAAATAGACTTATCTGCATTTTTTTTGGCTTGGCACTACTGTTAGTTACTTAATTGTTGACATTATTATATACGCTTTATGTCTCGGGCTACTTGTCATAATATCTTCCTTGCTCGTCCTTGTCATATCCAATGTCTTGGACTTTGATATAGTGGCCCATGCCATTCTCTACATCGCTAGTGTGATTGTTTATTTCTACTACTTTGGTACCATTGAGGCAAAATAGGCAAGAGCTGCTTGATTCTTGGATTGCAGTCTACAATTCTAATTTCATTCATGTGAGATTTAGAGAAAGTCGTGACATAAATAGTTTAAAAGAAGCAATGTTAAGTTCTGAGAAGGGAATAGAAGGATGGTAGTGTGGAAACCTGGAGGAAGGGGTCTAGTAACATTTTGGTCCTTACTTTTGCGGCATTATATTCTTTGTTAGTTAGGGAAATTTGTTATGCGGGGATTGTTATTTTCCTACTAGTTCTTTTGTTTACTATTTGATAAAGTTCATGTAATGTTCGTATTATTTTTCCCTTATACTGTAAGAAAATTAGTTGTTCGAAACTCTTAATTCAGCTATGAATAAGTTTTCTTTAGGTTTGTGCTTCTGTTCTTATTGATAGCTAGCTATTGATAATATTGTACATGTGGTTTAGTTGTTATTAAAATGTTATATGGAATGGTTGAAATGTTATGAAACTGATATATTTTAGATACGAGTTGAACGCAGGTTCATGGTTTGAAATATTTTTAAAAAAAATTGTACTTGCAACGGTTATAACTGTTACAATGTATGGACTATAGTAACATAAAAATACAATGTAGTCATAGTAATAACTGTGACCAAAAAATATTTAGTAACATTAATAACCATGACGAATGATAAATTTCTAATAGTAATTACCGTAACGAATTATATTATTCTCACGGTTATTACCGTTAAAATTTTTTACCATGCCCAATTCGTAACTGTTATTACCGTGACAAAAATATTTGTCACAGTAATAACCGTGAGGAATCACTTCTTATGGTGTAGTGACTCTAGTTATTCTCTATCATCAATCTAACTGAAATGCTGAATACCAAGAGTATTCCTTGTACACTAAGGATGCTATACCAACGCTTCTATGTTACTACCTGTAGGATACCTACCTGAATTTTTGACACTATCTATCACATAGCACTAATTTCTATACTTGTCACTCAAATGATACCCTCTTACTAAGGTACTTCAAGGATCTGACCTATATTTACACCAACCACTAGGTTACTCATATCTTGAATGCTTCTGAAACTTGAGGTTTACTCCTCCTATCCTGGTATCCTAATACTAACCAATATGCTGGCACTTAACAATCACTCTAGGATACTTACCCGAACCCTGGCAATATAATCCTATATAATACTCATACCCTCTAAGACACTATACACTTGACACTGCTATCGCACAAGTACCATTCTATATATCATGCAATTCTCTGGTTCATAATCCTTCCCGCACTCTAATACACTGGTAAAAGTCTCCCCACTCACTGAACTTATTCCCATATAAATTACCTCTCTTCTCTTATTGTCCTGAACATTGGTACTCCTCCATTCTCCGGGCACTCTTACATACCTTACCCCAACTATACACTGACCCCCATAACTGATATTATTATCCATAGCAACACTCACTGACACTAATATGAGATGTTACACCTAGCATATGCTATTCATTTCAATATTTACATACTTGATTACTCGCACTCTCTAGGCTCCTGGTGGCAGATACCAACTCACAACAATACCTGACACATGCACTAAATATCCCAGAATACCAACTAGGAACTAGCCCACCTTACTGACACTCTACTGCTACCACTAATGCTTAGACCCCCTTTGACCTCCTACCCAATCCATATTTTCTAAAACTCCATACTCACCTGATACTTATTTCTATATTGTTATCCATATATAAACATGCATGACGACACATATACCAATTTCTGGAATCATCACTGATACTCTACTCTCTCACCTACCGTTGGTACCTATACTAAACTATACTGACAGTTACCAGAGAATTATTTCTACAAGGGTATTGCAATATGGGTCATTTCTAGATTAATGCCTATAGCTCATATGCCCAACCAGGAACCACTCACAACCTACAAGATATAGTCCTAACAACCAACATTGATACTCAAGAACACAAACCTATCTACAAGCTACCAAGCTACTACACCACATCCAAGTAACCTCCAAAAATAGAATAAAACTCTATAAGGAATTGGACTAAAGGAACTACGGATGTCTATATCCGGAGCTAATAAGGTGAAAGAAATAAATTCTATTACAATAGAAATGAAATGATAGAGATGATAATAATATATATCCATCGATAATCAGGTTACCAAGAATCCTTGCCATGCCAACAAGCATAGCTACGATAAACGATAGAGCCCATAACTGAGATATATACCTCTTTAATCATGTTATTTAGATTCTCACCACGCCAACTGATATGGCTACGAGAAACTCTAAATTCTAACTATTAGATAACTATATCCAAAATCAGGCTCTATGTCTTCGCCACACTAGCTAGTATGGCTGCGATAATCCATAACTAAAACAGACATTACCTTTCACACTATCATTATCAAATATTTCATCAGTATATACCTTAACTTTATGCATAAAACTCATCCTAATACAAAATCAAAGTCAACAATGAACACCAGGAAGTCTGCTTCAAACTCTAGGGGTTCCGATACATCGGTTGACAGCCTTAAACACAACAATCAGTCGCTTCAATACTGGAAAGAGCGAGCCCTTGGGCAAAATTCGCCTAAAATGTTAGATCGGCGACCTTCACACTGAAGTGACTTGCTATGTCATTGATGCAGACATAAATTACAACATGCTGCTGGAGCGACCATGCATCCATGAGCACATGATCGTCCCTTCCACCCTACATCAGTGCATAAAATATGTGGCCAGTGACAAAACTATCAAAACGGAGTTCGCTGATATCGATCCGTTCCGAGGACTTGAAGCCTACTGAATGGATGTTGATCTGTACAAGTCACTCCACTGGGATGACGACAGCAATGATGCTAACGGCGAGGCGAGACAGCTTCAGAAAGTGCAGCAATGGCCGAAGAGCCTTTAAAGGTTCGACTGAAAGGGAGGGCCCCTAAGGTGTCAACGCCTCTTGTTGTTAAGCTTCGGGGCAAAAGCCCCACCTTTGCCTCCAGTGACGATGGAAGTTGGTCAGGAGCCTATACAAATGAAGTTACCCCGGAGGTCCCTAAGGCCGACCATGAAGGCGTAGGAGCATCCGACCACCATTCCCTTAATAGTTAAGCTGAAAGGAAGGCATCCTCCTTCTCCTCCGGCGGCAGCTCTAGCCCTCACTAACTAAGAGCTAGGAGGTTACGTCTGCGCCGATACAGAGGCCCACTCTTTCGATGACATAATCCCTCGGGACATATATCCTACTTCATCAACAGAAAGTTGTCATCAAACTACTCTGGCGCATGCTGGAATACCAAATATTTCCTGGACAATTCTCTGTATAAATTACAGATGCAAGTGACAACTGTCAACCATGTGAGCTGGGTTATCCCTGCCGAGGCTCCTATTTCATAGTTCCAGCCAGGAAAAAGAAGAGGAACACATCATATTCGGTCCATTGGAGCATCTGCATCGAATAACTCCTGAAGACCCAGACCTCGACAGCGACAAAATACAGTTCTACCGCTACACGGCACAGGCCAAAAACATTATCCAGAAGATGGGCTACAACCTGAATAGCAAGAAGAGGCTCAATTATGGCAAAGGCCAGCGTCTTCTCATACGAATTCACACTCCAAAGGGAAAAGCGGAAAACTACTACCAACGTACTCGTCGAGGGCAGGGGTATGTTACACCTACGACCACCTCAGAAGATTCAGAAGAAGTCATGAGGCACTCACTGACTCCTTAACTTGGGACTCTGATACCAGCATGGGTCAAGTCCTTAAGAAGATGTTGTCTGCTAACATGTTCACCAATCAGTTAACTGTCGAAGACAATCAGCGCAGGCGGTTATAAGATCTAGAAGTGTCGGATAAAAAGTGCTTGCTCGTACAACAAGGGATTGAGCTTTACCAAGCTAGCATCTTTGGGGCCTTCAACAAAAAGGTCCGCAAAAGATCCTACCAGGTGGGCGACCTCGTCTTGGTAGTGCGGAGACCGATGGTGATGACCCATGTAAGCCCACTTCCCAAATTTTTATTTTTTTAATTTTATTTGTTTATGATTAATTTTTTGGTCATTGTGAGTCATGCCAAAGCTTGTAGGTGGGCTATGACCAAATTAAGGTCATATGACCTCTAGATAGCCTATATATGTATTATTTAGCTATTTTATATTTTTCTACAATTTTTGGATATTTATAGGTATTTAATATTTAAGGTTTTATTATTTTTAAGGAATTTTAGGATTTACTGTAAGGTCATACGGGGGTATTTCTGGACCAAATTTTTTATTTGGGCTCTAAATGACTAAAATTATTTTCTAGAATATGTTAGAAATTTTCTAGATTTTTTTAGAATTTTGGGAATTTTTATATAATTAAAACATATAGAATTTATATTTTATAGGTTTTTGGAATTTACGGCTAGGTCACACGATGATATTTTGTGTTAAAATATTTATTTATATTCTAGACACTTAGAAATATTTTTTAGAATTTTCTAGAATTTTTCTGGATTTTTTTCAATTTATTTTGATTTATTTGGACATAAAATGATTTTTAAATAATTTTCTGAATTAAATAATTAATTACCCAGAAATCCACCCAGGGGGGCCCACCTGTCGGCGCCAACTGCTATAGTGACCGCCTCTCTCTCTCTCTCATATATATATATATATATATATTATTATTATATTCGCCCACCCTAATTAATTCTAGCAGCCTTTTGTGGGAGAACTCATCTAGGGTTTCCGACTTCCTGAAGCGATTCCTGCCAACCCCGATGTGCTTTTTACGCACCATTTTTTTGTTGGAAGCGTATTGAGGTATAGTTTTTGAATATGTAATTTATTTTTGTAATTTGGAACCTAAATTTCTGGAAAATTCGTAGAGTGCTAGTTGTCCGAAACTTGACACGTTTCGGTGTTTTCGAGATTTCGGGAGGACCGGAGATCGAAATCATGAACCGTTTGAAGTTTCAAAAAGCTAACACAGAGCTCTACAACATATATTATCCTAAAATTATTTCGTTCATCTAGTACTTTAGTTATTCTGTTGAACTTAGAATTGATCGGTTGATCACCGTTTTGGTCATGATTAGCCATAACGACGATATCTTTTGACCAAAACGTGATTTTGCGGCACGGTTGTTTCTAGCGCACTCGTGGCACTGAAATCTACCAAGGTACACTTTCAAAATCTAGAGTTCATGATATTTGACCAGATAGTCAATGGTAAGCCTCGATTTGCGTGTTATGGTTTCCTAAATTGGAAACATGACTTTTAATGGCCAAACTTGCATATTTAGATTATTATTAGGTTAAATAATGTTTTTATGTATTTTATTCTAGAATTAACTATTATTAGATTAGTAACCCAACTAGCCACTATTCCATGAATTTAGAACTAGAACACAAGAATTGATTCATGGTTTTTGTGCACGGTTCGTGGTGCGATATGTGTTATAGGTTGACAGCTTCTAGATTGGCAATCCCCTCATCCTCTACTTGTGGCTACGGTTTGTGCAAGGATTCAGGCAAGTATAGTATTGCATTATGTTTAGTTCATTATAATGTTTACTCTATCGTTTTCTTGTATGATATCTTGTTGAGTCATTGCTTGATGTTCATCGAGACACGACTATGACACCATAGTTATTGTATCCTTCTTAGTGTATCATTGACCATTATTGATTGTTAGAGAGTCGGAAGGAGAAATACTCGATAAATACGTGAACAAACCCAATTACCGTTACCGAATGATAGCTAAGTCATACACACCCGTGTTTGAGTTAGCCATACCAATTACTGAATGATAGCCATCTATGATGTGCCGTATTAGCCCAGCCGTTCATGTATTAGAAGGTATTTCATACATACATAGTGGTTCCTATCTTTTCCTTTATCTAGTCTATTATCTTGTTAAGTTCACATCTTGCCAGTTCATATCTTGTTAGATCACATCTTGCTAGTTTACTTTTTGCCACTTTATATCTCGTTAGTTCATATCTTGCTAGTGTTAGTTCATATCCTAATAGTTCTTGTCTTGCTAGTTCTTTATATATTCTTTACCTTCATAGTTTCTCGCTTGTTCTAACTTATTTGGACTTAACAACATTAATTGCAATATGGTTGTACTCTGCTGCTTTCCTGACTAGATTATTGTTATAGGTGAGGATGACATGTCAATATTTGTGCTATGGACCATATGAGGGGGAGATAGAGACTCAAAGGCCAAACCATAGAAGACTAGTTAGATGTGTGGTAGTTTTCTATAATTGTAAAAGCTTACATTCTTCTTTAAATGTAAAACTTCTATATTTTGTAAAGTTGATTTAGTTGTTGTGAATGAGCAGTTAGTATTTATGAGCACTTTGTTTATTACGGGCTAGATAGCATACTACCACCGATACCCGCAGTGTAGGCTAGGCTTGGACACGTCTCATATCCGAAAAGCGGGTGCAGGTCGTGACAACCCACAAGACGGCTGGAAACTTCGAGCCCAAGTTAGAAGGACCGTTCATCATAGAAACAGTGTACTCTAATAGTGCTTATCGGCTAGCCAAGCCTAATAGGGACTTGCTAATGATGCCCATCAAGGGCAAGTTCCTAAGGAAGTATTACGTCTGAAGATAGAACCAGCATAGGCACCCGCATCCCCTGAAAAGGGTGCCTATGAGTTCTGGTAAGGGGATCTCTCGCTCTCCCTCCTATATATTCTCTCAAGTAGGTGAAGCACTTCACGTCCATATTACCTCTGGATTGCTCCTCTACGCCTGGAAGATGCGACTACCATGTCCACATTACTTCTGACTAGTCGTTCTTCTCGTATCAGTTCTATGAGTATCCCGGCGGTTTAGAAAACAGTTCACGTCCATATTACCTCTGGATTGTTGTTCTATATCCCGGCAAAGATCAAGTCTACCACGTCCATATTACCTCTGGTCAGGCAAATCCATTATAAAGGTTTCCTCTTTATTCTGGAGACAAAAGCAAAGGGAACAAGAAAGCTTCTACACATAAAACATGTGGCTAAAAAGACCTATTACAGACTCTTCGTAGTTACATATACAGAAGCAAAAAGCTGAAATTACGGTACAAGCTCTCAATAGCACGGGCGAGACGGTGACAGAGCCAATCACTTCCTGGTCAAAAGGAAGCCACCGCCCGAAGATGCTACTGGCCGGAGCAGGGGATGAAGACCGGCACAGGACTCCCCCTATCTCCCCAGCTGACCAGCGAGAGCAACCACAGCAGCAGGCCTTGCTATTCCTTGGTCAGAATGGTAGGCAATCCTGACACAGGAAGCAGAGGTCTGAGACACCATTGATGCCCATGACATCCAGAATACGGGATGTCTCGAGATCCAATGGTAGTTCTACTACAAGCTTCTTTGGATAAAATGATTTGCCACTGACGGCCGTCTCAAGCAAACTCCAGGGTCGTCAGGAGCCGAACATCGGGCAAGCAAGGTCATTGTTGAAATAGCCGAGTCATCTATTTAAAAGGACAGTCCTTTATTTAGGTTGTTCGTGTGGTCCAACCACGAGCCAGACATCGGTCAGAAGGAAGCTTACAAGTTAAGTTAAAGTTCCACTCCATGACAGATGGTAGTACTACGAGTGACCAAAGGAACGTGACTCTGAACCTCCTCTGCTAATGAGATTAACGATCCCTGCAAAGACGTAAGAGGCTCTAATATCAGGAAGCCATCACGAGCCTATGCTCTGAAATGATGACTCAGGACAAATAATGCTAAGAGCTAGGCATGACACCAGCCATCACCCAGCTCGTACAGTCCTGACATGTGCTCATGCTTCTCTTTAAAGTATCACAAGCTTGACTCAAGTTTGGGACACTTTGAAGGGGGGTCTTGTAGAAGCATAAAAAATCTCAGCTGAAGACATCCATTTGCTACAGTACAGAAGATATAAAAGACTCAGGCCGAGTGCTAAAAAGACAAAATAGAAGATATGGAGAGTAGTCCCTTCATTGTTATATCTACCAAAGTCTAGTACAGACACATCAAGACCATACATAAGGAACTAATTCTGTTCTTCTACAAAGGATCTAGTACATATTCGACAGAAGCCTAGAAGAAGCCAGAGCCTTCGAGCCATGGGCGCAGCCTCTCAGAAGTATATCAGTAACTTGGCACTTTGATGAAACCAGAGCCATCGAGCCAGAGGCGCAGCCACCTGCCTGTGCCAACCTCAGAAACAAGATGGTGGTAGGGCCCTCCTCCCCTTCTTTTACTCCAGAAGCCAGTGTCTTCACTCCAGAGGTGCAGCTATTTGCCTGCGCCAATCTCCAGACGCGCAAGGGTGGCATACCCTTCCCTTCGCAGCCAACGCCTTCACTGTTCAGAGGCACATCTACTTACCTGCGTCTGTATGAGGCACAAGATGGTAATATACTCACACCATTTCCATTCCCATGGCGTAGTCATCTGCTCCGGATCAGAAGCTTAAGTCACTTCTTTACAAGAGAGTTGGGAACTCCCATCGCAACCAATGCAAGTCAACCTTTCGCTCCAAAAGCACATTAATCTCGCCAACCTAAAGCACAAGCCTACTTGTCGCCTACATCACAGTGACTCTGGTAGCCCAAAACACAGCTTCATAAGTTGCTCTACATGCACAGAAGTCTCGTCGTCATTCAAAGCCAAGTCCACTCATCGCCTGAAAGCACAAAGGTTCCATCGTCTCCAGAAGTACGGTCTACTCGTCGCCACAGAAGCGCAGCAGCACTTAGTCCTCACCAGAGGCACAAGAAGCATGGGTCCACCCCAATTGGTTTGTTTAAACCACCTCTTGCATAGAAGATTGGGATTAAATCATGATTGATATCATATCATATTGATTTAAATCTTAGATGAGGATCAATTAGACTCCAAATATATGTTGAAATCCCAAGATTTACTCGGTTGTATCCGAGTAAGCAAACCAGAATGCGCCACGTATCACCTCCTTCAGTTACGTTTATAACCACAAGAGATCTCGTTTGAGGGGAATCTCGATGTCCACCACGTGTCAGCGTCGCAGAAGCCTACATCGTACAATGACGACAGATTCTTTCATATCTTACGAACCCTAGTGCACATCGCATATGTGCTCGGTTCTCTATAAATAGAAGGAGTTCTTCTTCCACCAGGGAGGAAAAAAGAAAGAGGGAACATTGACAATCGACAATCTTTAAAGGAGCAGCAATCTCCATCCAGGAAGAGTCGACTACCGTCAGCTACCTATCAACAAAGAACCTACTGTCACGCCCCGATTTCGTAGAATCTATAGTCGTCCCCCGGGCGTGATGCCGTGCGAACCTAAGTTGCGATTGTACTAGACATAGTCATAAGGTTATCTGAAACACAACATCAAGTTAAAGTACGTAGAGAAATTGATTGACACATTTGAAATAGAAGTAGACTTTTTATTGATAATAAAAACTTCATTTGCATTGACCCCATTACAATCATTACCGTGTGGGCTACAACATGATTGGATTTACAAAACGAACGCTGATGAGATAGTCGTTCCATACATTGCATTTTTTACAAGCAAAACATAACACTTTCCACCTGCTATCGAGGGGAGTCGAATCGTCATCTTCTTTTGGACTGAGTGCGGGGTCTTCAAAAAGATTCAGAACAAGCCTTCAACATGCGGACAAGGCTTCAAAAGTGTCCACGTCGCCTTGAGCTTTAAGTGGCATGCCTTTTGTGGTTCGATGTACCTGTGTGGAGAGCGAGAATCAGTACATTACACTTTGTACTGGTGCGTGGCTATTTAAGTTCCAAGCTCTCATTTGGTTGAAGAGTTTATATGACTTAGTTTATGAATGTTTCTAAACATCCTAATGAATTTCAAACAAGCATATGACAAGCATAATGTGATATACGTTGAGACTTACCCATGGCGGACCGCGTCGCGCCTTATGAGACTTACCATGTTTTTCCCTGTCAATTGTTATTATTTTCACACCAAGTGCAATTATTGCGTGTGATTGGTCACGGCATAACAAGCCATCCTGGACTCTATAGCTTTTGTTAGCCGGGGCCCTTGCAGCACAAGTAGGAAGCACCGCTGCAAGTCCCCGCTTAACCCGTGCTATCATCCAGCACAGCTATACACCGTGTTTCCTTTCCTGGCCAAAATGGTCCCATGGCTCCGAGTTGCCGTTACGGGGAAACTCTAACTTGTCGACAAGTTGTCCAATGACCGAGCTAAGGCAATATTTAGTTATTAAGGTATAGCCTACATTCTCTTTGAAAACTTGATCATTTTATCGTGTCCGTGCCGTTGCATTCATTCTTTCATTCGCAACAACACTAACAATTTACCTAAGAAGGGGTCGAGAAGAGAAGGGTCAGCCACTCACCTTGAGTTTACTTCAGGCGAAAAAACTTGTTGGTCGCGCTAGACGTCGCCTACGTGATTACCAAAAATCGCACAAGCAACCGATTAGAATACTGCATTATTTAAGAAGTTCGATAGAAAATGCGAGTTCGAAATGCAAGCCATGAAAACCATCAAAAATATTCACGAAAACGCATTCAGAAAACAAAGCCAAAACCAATGTAAGCGGCATAAAAAACATAGCAACGGGAGGTCTCTCCCGACTCAGCCGCAGAGTCAATCCTTGAGGCGCAACCCGCTGAATATGGGACTTGGTTTCGAAGAAGCCATTCCATAATGGGGAATGGATCTTAATTCAACCGTTCTCGTTCGATCGATTCGATCGATCCCGACCTATCGGTCCCGACTGAATCGATAGCGACAGTATTCCTTTCTCGCGCACCTCGTGGACGGAGAACGGGGCATGATGTAGCAGCGGGGCACTACACCATAACCAACTAAGAAAATGTTCCGTCCTCGAAACTTAAGAATAGAACCTACCTTTACGAGAACAATAAAGGGAATTTTTCCTTCATTTCTGACTCAAGCTCCCACATTGACTCTTCGACCGATTGGTTTCTCCAGAGGATGCGAACGAGGGGAATAGCATGGTTGCGGAGAAATTTATCCTTGCGCTCCAAGATTTGTACCGGTTCTTCAACATATGACAAGTCCACCTTCAGATCCAGCTTACCCAAATCCACCACATGGCTCGGATCGTGCTCGTACTTCGGCAATTATGAGACATGGAAGACGTCGTGTACCTATGACAATGCAGGAGGCAAGGCGATTTGGTAAGCTACCGGGGTGACTCGCTTCAATGTTTCGAACGGACCAATAAATCTTGGGCTCAACTTCCCCTTCGTACCGAACCTTGGAAACTCCACGCATGGGCATTAATTTCAGGAATACATGGTCGCCTTCCGAGAACTCGAGGGGGCGTCGGTGCTTGTCGACATAGCTCTTCTGTCGGCTTTGTGCTATCTTCAATCTCTTCCGTATCAATTTGACCTTCTGCACATTCTGCTCCAGCAGCTCCGGACCGAGTATCTGTCGTTTCCCGACTTCATTCCAGCAAATGGGCTATCTGCACTTTCGGCCTTACAAAGCTTCATACGACGCCATTTGGATGCTGGACTAATAGCTATTGTTGTATGCAAACTCGGCTAACGCTAGATGAACGTCCCAACTTGACTTCAAGTCGATCGCACAGAGTCGTAACATGTCTTCGAGAATCTGGTTCACCTATTCTGTTTGGCTGTCTGTTTGAGGATGATAAGCTGAGCTAAACTTTAACTTGGTCCCCAATACTGAACGAAGTATACTCCAGAAGTGTGCCACGAACCGTCCATCCCGATCCAAGATAATAGATACTGGGACCCCGTGTAGCCGAACTATTTCATCAAGGTATATCTGAGCAAAGCGGTCGACGCTCCAAGTAACTTTGATGGCAATGAAGTGCGCTGACTTGGTTGGTCGATCGATGATGACCCAGTGCCGTCGTTTTCCTGCGACATCCTTGGCAAGCCAATAACAAAGTCCATAGTGACATGATCCCATTTCCACTCTGGAATGGCAAGGTTCTGCATCTCCCCGCCCGGTCGCTGGTGCTCGGCTTTAACTTGCTGACAGGCCATACACTTCGATACAAAGAGCGCTACGTCCCTCTTCATGTCGTGCTACCAAAAGACAATGTGGAGGTCCTTATACATCTTGGTGCTACCAGGATGCAAAGAATATTTTGCATAATATGCCTCCGACATTATCTCCTTTCTAAGTTTTGCGTCATCCAGAACGCATAGCCGACCCTTCACTCGCAACACTCCTGACTCATCCTCTGCAAAGTCGGATGCTTTCCCTATCGATATCAGCTTTCGCATTTTCTCCAGGTATGGGTCGTCCTTCTAAGCAGACTTGATCCTCTCAAATAGGCTCGGTTCCACCCGCAGTTGAGCCAGCTTTAGGTCTCTAAAACGAACTCAGAGTTCAATGCCCATTCCTTCCAAGTCGTGCAGTAGTCGATCGTTGATGCATAACGAAGCTAAGTACTTTTGGCTCAGCGCATCTGGTACAACATTCCTTTGCCCGACGTGTAGTCGATTGATAAGTCGTAGTCTTTGATCTGTTCGAGCCATCGCCTCTGCCGCAAATTCAGTTTTTTCTGGGTGAAGAGATACTTGAGGCTTTTGTGGTCCGTATAAAACTAGCACGCTACGCCATAGAGATAGTGACGCCACAACTTCAACGCAAACACAATCGCTGCTAGTTCTAGGTCGAGCGTGGGGTAGTTCTTCTCGTGCGGCTTCAACTGCCGGGAAGCAAAAGATATCACCTTATCCCGCTGCATGAGCACACACCCCAACCCCTGGCCAGAAGCATCACTGAAGATTTGAAATCTCTCAGTCCCTTCAGGAAGAGCAAGTATCGGGGCCGAAATGAGCCGTTGTTTGAGCTCCTGGAAGGAAGCTTCATGCCCCGATTCCGTAGAATCGATAGTCGTCCCCCAGGCATGATGCCGTGCGAACCTAAGTTGCGATCGCATAAGGCATAGTCATAAGGTTATCCGAAACACAACATCAAGTTAGAGTACGTAGAGAAATTGATTGACCCATTTGAAATAGTAGACTTTTCATTGATAATAAAAACTTCATTTACATTGACCCCATTACAATCATTGCCGCGCGGGATACACATGACTCAATTTACAAAATGAACGCTGATGAGATAGTCGTTCCATACATTACATCCTTTTACAAGCAAAACATAACAACTTCTACCTGCTATCGAGGGGAGTCGAGTCGTCATCTTCTTTTGGACTGAGTACGGGGTCTTCAAAAGGATTCAGAACAAGCCTTCAACACGCGAACGAGGCTTCAAAAGTGTCCACGTCGCCTTGAGATTTAAGTGGCACGCCCTTTGTGGTTCGAGGTACCTGCGTGGAGAGCGAGGATCAGTACATTACACTTTGTACTGGTGCGTGGCTATTTAACTTCCAAGCTCTCATTTGGTTGAAGAGTTTATATGACTTAGTTTATGAATGTTTCTAACCATCCTAATGAATTTCAAACAAGCATAATGTGAAATACGTTGAGACTTACCTACGGCGGACCGCATTGCGCCTTATGAGACTTACCATGTTCTTCCCAGTCAATTGTTATCATTTTCACACCAAGTGCAATTATTACGTGTGATTGGTCACTGGCATGATAAGCCATCCTGGACTCTATAGCTTTTGTTAGCCGTGGCCCTTGCAGCGCAAGTAGTGAGCCCCGCTGTAATTCCCCGCTTAACCCATGCTATCATCTAGCACAGCTATACCCTGTTTCCTTTCTTGGCCGAAACGGTCCCATGGCCTCGGGTTGCCGTTACGGGAAAACTCTACCTTGTCAACAAGTTGTCCAATGACCGAGTTAAGACAATATTTAGTTATTAAGGTATAGCCTACATTCTCTTTGAAAACTTGATCATTTTACGTGTCCGTGCCCTTGCATTCATTCTTTCATTCGCAACAACACTAACGATTTACCTAAAAAGGGGTCGAGAAGAGAAGGGTCAGCCACTCACCTTGAGTTTAGTTCAGGCGAGAGAACTTGTTGGTAGCGCTAACGTCGCCTACGCGATTACCTGAAATCGCACAAGCAACCGATTAGAACACTGCATTATTCAAGAAGTTCAATAGGAAATACGAGTTCGAAATGCAAGCCATGAACACCATCGAAAACATTTACGAAAACGCATTCAGAAAACAAAGCCAAACCAATGCAAGCGGCGTGAAAAGCAGAGCAATGGGAGGTCTCTCCCGACTTAGCCGCAGAGTCAATCATTGAGGCGTAACCCGCTGAATATGGGACTTGGTTCTGAAGAAGCCATTCCAACTGGGAATAGATCTTAATTCAACCGTTCCCGTTCGATCGATCCCGACCTATCGGTCCCGACCGAATTGATAGCGATAGTGTTCCTTCTCGTGCACCCCATGGACAGAGAACATGGCACGATGTAGGGGCGGGACACTACACCTACCAACCAACCATCTTCAAAGGATCTTCTCATCTAGACCGCCTCTTAATCGGTGACCCCAAAGTCCCATTAAAGGCGCCAGAGTGCCATAGCAAAGTTGATTCGTCATCAGATCGTCAACGGAGTAAGGAGCTACTGCAGTGCTCGATCTCCATTGTCATACTTTTTCAGAAACCTCTTCTCCCTGTACTTAGAATCCTGTTTAGGACTTCCTTCTTTATATACAGATACCTTATACGTTCAATAAAGCAAAAAGTTCGTTGAATCCTTTGTTATGTCAAACAGCTGGCACGGCCAATCCGGCCCCGGCCCCGGCCAACGCCATATCTTTCTGTCCATCTACCACCTCTACATCTCACCATGCCTTGGCTTCGGCCAGTGACTGCCCTACCACTGCCACCATCCAACAACCCAATCTGCCACCTGTCTCTCCCCTGTTTCCAACCAACCTTTTGGCCAGACCCAACACAACCACCATCACCATCGTCCACATCCACGTTCCCATCACTATCTGACCACTGTCTCCACCTCCGGTGGCTACCACAGACACGATCAATGACCTCCCCTCACGGCCGTCGCCAGTACTTCCTCTCTTCCACCACACCCGATGCCACCGCCAACATCACAACCATAGAAATTACTCACAACCACCACCATAAAAGAAAGAGTAGAGGGAAACATCACTCACCTAACCGGTGAGCCACCTGCCATGACCACTCCCTTTCCGGCCACTGATCCGCCAGCCTTGACCTAACTCCGACGACAGCCACCAACCCTCAATCCCGACTGCCAACGAGCCATCCGGTCACCTCCCTCAACTCGTCGCCCTCAGATCCGGCCACCACCACCTCCGACGACATATCTTACTCCAGCCAGCGACAGTGTAGTGCTCTCCGACCTTTTCGACAGCAGCCTCACACTCCTAGCCTCGTCAATCGCCTGTCGTTGCTGTAGCGCCACTCCGATTCGTTGCCACCTCCAGTGCCGATGAGCCTCCCTCGGAGCCCCGTCGATAAGCCCCCTTTGGTATGCCCCTCCTCTCATCGTCTCTCTCTATTAGTGAATTTAGGGAAAAGAAATGGGACAGCAGAGACCCCCTTGCTTCTAAACGTTTATAATAGTGATAAATCTACTGTTATTATTTACTTATATTATTGTTATTATTGTAGGAACGAAGTCGTAAAGCAGAATACTCTAGTGAGGAAGTGAATAGAGTAGGCAGCGGGATATTGCCATGTAAAAACTTGTTAGCAGTTAGATCACCGAAATAATATCAATAATCATAAAGTAATAACTGTAAAGAAGAGAGATCAGAAGGCAAACACAAACACAAGATTTATACTGGTTTCCCTCTTGTGAGGACTAGTCTAGTCAGAAAAACTCTATCTTCTAGTCGAATCCACTATTGGAAAATCCCTCAAGTTTTTACGATGTCCTTGCAACTTCTACAGACGCGAGCTTTGATACGAATAACTCGACCAACTTCAGATTTGAAGAGTCTTTCTTTAATCAAGCCTCTGATTACAATTTCTCTGAAATCTTCTACACCGTACTGACAAATTGACTAGAGAATTGTAACTGGCTTGGGATTTAAAAATGAAAGCTTTTTATAACTCTTTGGAAGAAACGTAAGCTTTAGAAGAGAAGAGATGAAAGTGAATGAGTGATTTTAAAAGATCAGAATTCCTCTCTCTTTATAATTTTTTCAAAGGCAGAACTCTGGCAGAATTTGGGCAGAATTTGGACAGAATTCTATGTAACAAACCACAACTGAAGGGTGACCAAGTTCAAAACCAACGTTCACATAACGTTCACCTTGGCCGAACTCTGGCTGAGTTCTGTCAGGGTTCATCAGGAATATTTAAAAAAATATATTTTTGGGGCTTTTTGAAATCCTTTAGAAGCTTTTGTAATTAAGAGATGTTTTTCAAAACATAGGACAATTTTTGAAAACGGTTTTGGATAGCCTATTTGCCAGTACGACTTAGTGTACAATGTATTCCTAGACTTAATAAAATAAAAATTATATTTATAACACCGCAGTCCTAAAATACATAGGACTGGGAATGTAGCATGCCAGCTGCACGTAGACGAGATAAAGAAAATGGTATCTCATGAATCAAAGTAAATATCAAATATAGTTGTGGGGCGGAGACAATCCACTACCGACACTAAAATAACTGAAAGGAAATAGAGTACAACCTCTAAGATAAACAGAATAAGGAAAAGATGACTATAGGCTCCTCGACCCAATATGGGCAGCTGTGATCAGAAGGTACAACTCTCTCGAATGTAGAGGATGAGTCTAGACAAGAGCCATACTCCTGCGGAAAGTCCTGCACACTATACCTGGAGAGATCACTAGGTCCTCAAAGGGACGTAACAAGATACAAAAAGAATATGCCACATAAACTAAATATAAACTGCTCAATAGTAACAAGTCAAATCGTATCATATCAAGGTCCAATACTTCTTATTGAATTAGTGTACCATCCCCCCAACCAAACAAGGACACTAACCCACGATGAAGTATCTTTCCAAGACATGAATCCAATATATGGTATCTGTGTCACTGCCACATTTTAGCTTGAGGGTATTTTGGTCATTTTGGAAATTTTGAATTTAATTTGATTTGTTTGAGTGATGGTTGTTATTTTTGACCTTTGCTAGTTGAGACTTTGGAGATTAGCCTAGATGTTGACTTTGACTATGCTGACTTGGTTAGCATGGTGGGATCCTAGTCTAACTTAAGTCGACCCAAGTTGACTTGTTGGACTTAGTTGCATGAAGAGATTAGGTGTTATAGGTGTTTGAACTAATAGTTAAGGGATTGAACCAATTTGACATGCACTTGGCCCATAGCCCACTAGCCATCAACCCTAACCCAAATTTTCCTACATGTAGCCGGCCCCCTAGGGATTCCACCTTCCTATTTAATCTCTTATATTTTATTCTTGCCTCTTTTACACCACTTTCACTTTTGGCAAGAACAAGGTTTGTCCCCCTTTTCAATCTTTCCTAATTTCTTCATTTCTCTTCCTTTTTGACTCTAGTCTTTTACATTAGGATCTAATCATTGCCTATTTACTATTTATGGTGAGAAATCACAGCTATTGTGCAATTTGGGGCCTTTGAGTCGCTAGAGGGATTCTCCTATATTGAGTTTTTCATTGAGTTTGACACTCAATAGGTAAACCCCCCAAACCACCTCTATCTCTTGATTTCCTTGCATGGTTGCATCAATCTAGGAGTCCCTAGCTGTGGAGTTGATCTTGTGTGATTTTGTGTCAATTTCGTGTCTGTACTGGACACGTATCATGGGTTGAATGAAGGTGTTTGATGAAATGTCACAAAGAGAATTTCTTCCTATTTTTCCAAAACTTTTTGATTGAATCCTTAGATCTATATGTATTATGTGATTTCTTATTGTTCTGAGTTGTCCTCGTATCGTGTCCGAGTCGTAACAGGGCATGGACACGCTCGCACGCGAGCTGTATGCATGTCCTGCTACTTGCTGTATCGTGTGCACGGGACACGACACGATATGGCTTGATAGTTTTGAGACACGAAGGGGCAGTGACTGACACCTTGTGCACGAAGTATGAGGCAAATCCCTCGACTGATTCGTGAGGAATCGAACTCGCATGGGGATTGCATAGTACGTGTACAGGCGAGTGTCGGGCTTTGATACGGCTCTCGTGACACGACACGACAAGTCGTGGTCATGTGTCATGCCTTTGGATACGTAGCCCTACCCTAGAAGAATACATGGACACGTGTGCGAGTAGTGTCGTATCGTGTGTCGTGTCCTATACTCACACACACACGTGCACGAGAATGTGTGTCTGTGCGTGTGTCTGTACGAGTTCAAATGGGTGTGGACACGTTGTGTCCTTTATTGGTGGATACTATTTGACATGTATGACACTTACACATGTGCACGACCAATTACCATCCTCTAATTTGATAATTCATGTTTAATTTTGAAATCGAATTACATTTTTCCCTTATCTGATATGCACAGTATCAGTAATCAGTTTTCTGAATTTCGAATGGTTTAAATGCAGTTTGAAATGCAATTTCATATGCTAAATTATGTGTTATATGGCTGGGATATGTGTTGGTATGTTGGGGTTTCATGTGGGGAAGATTTGCTTGGATTTTGGATGTGTTCGAGTGTGTTTTGACACTCTATTGTATTGACTGAACAAGATTTATGGTAATAACTGAAAATTGAGTTCTTAGACTCGAAATTTGATTTTCAATGATAATATTAGTTGGTGCAGGACTGATTAATGATGATTCACATTTAGGTTGTATGTGTATGTTTCATTTTGTTATTTGGGATGTTTTCGAATGTCTGATGCTTAACTGAATAGGAATGGCATAGGGTTTTACCTATTCCTATGTAAACTGTCACCCAATTACAACACCCACACCTATATTACACTGCTACACACACAAAATCTGAGAACACCTAGATTACACTGTCAACACAAACCTGTGAACACACATATGTATCCTGTCACCCTACCACTGTTACACTATTTCACTGAAATCTGATAATAACACTCCCATCTATATTACACACACATATATGTGCTGCCACATATTAAACTGTCACTCACCTCTCACACACATTGGACTGAAATACAAACCACACACACACAGTGACCTCTCACATACACATACACATCCCTATCCCTATATATATATATTTTTTTTTTCCCTATCCCTATATATATATATATATATATATATATATATAATATATACTATATATATATATATATATTATATTATATATATATATATATTATATATATATATAAAAATATTATATATAATATATATGTATATATATATATGCATGTATATAGGTATGTATGTAAATAGCAATGTATATATATATATATATATATATATATATATATATATATATATATATATATATATATATATATATATATATATATATATATATTTTGACACACACATTTTAACCCTTGTACACACAATATTTCATTGACACTTGCCCATGTATATATAAATGCCTTTATATGAATTCCTATAATATGTATACTTTATATACATTGAGTGTATATATATATATATATATATATATATATATATATATATATATATATAAGAAACAAAAATTTATTGAATGAAAGGCGCAAAATGCCGAAGCCTTTACAAGTAAACGCACCACGTGCGAAAAATGACAAGAAAATCAAAATTAAGAAACACAAAATGTTGCCCACAAAATGGCAGCCGGACCGAGCATCGGAAGGTTAGGCGGTGAGAGCTAGCGCCTATGGAGAGCGCCCCTGAACCCGCAGTCGTTACCACCCAAAGTGAGCCAGCTCACGACATGCGGTACCTAGATCAGCCCTGGGCATCCCAAAATTGGTGCGAGGCGTGAGAGCAACGCCTCTTTCTTTTGTAGATTTGACGAACGACCTCTCTGTACAATTGTGGGGGCGGGAATTAACGGCCCTCGTATCTGTATTTGTTTCTATTTTTCCACAAGATCCAAAAGACGGCGGCAGCGACGATCTGATGCCCGTAAGACGTGTTCAAGCTGGCAAGCAGACCATTGATGCCCCCGGTCGTGGGGACAATCCTAAACTTGTTGTGAAGGTTCGTCCAAATTTGAGTGGCTGATTCACCAGAAAGAAGGACGTGCCCAACGGTTTCCGATTGGTATTCCACACAACAGTGGCATCTAGACGCCAGACTAAAACCGAAGGAGTTGATGACATCGTCCGTAGGTAGTTTTCGGCGCACGACACGCCAAATGAGAATGGACCATTCGGTGGGAATACATGTATGCCAAAATATGGCGAAAGAGGGGGACGTTTCATGGGTGCCTCTGGCGACAATTTTGGCAGAAGCCAGGGTGAAAAGTCCACCGGGTTGGAGGACCATCTGAGCTCGTCATGCGCGTCATTGATCGATAGATTAGATGCTCGTCATGGCCACTGGGCCAAGCCAAGCTCTAACTCTATCCTAATTCCACCCAGACACGTCATCATAAATTATGTATCTCGCACAGCGGCGGTGTAAGCGTGTTGGGCCTGAGGATGTCATCCCCCAACCAGCGTTCCTTGCATGCCTGCGAATGATCGTTGCCCAATATCAATTGCATGTACGATTCCGTAAGGCTACGACTGCAGATTATGCACCGCCACGACGCAGAAGATCTGTTGTTTGCAGACGCCTCTGTCAAATGACAGAATCTGGAGTATCTCGTTCTCAAGAACCTGGTCCAGATCGAGCTTTCGGTACGAAGTTTCCACCATAATTTTGCTGAGTCAACAACGTGGACTAGTCTGCAGAAACCCAGACCATCTTCATCAGTGGGCTTGGCCATGGTGTCCCAAGTGGCCCAGTGATGCTTATCCTTGCCCTCGAGATGACCCCAAAAGAAATTGGCGATGAGGGATTCAATAGAGTGGAGCACTTTGATGGGAGGCGAGCAAACGGCTAGGGTGTATAGGGGGATGGAGGATAGGACGTGCTTTATGAGAATTAACTTCCCCCCGGGGGAAAGGGTTGCGTGGTGCCAACCCGCAATTTTCTTGCAAATCTTGCCCACCATGTGGTCGAAGATGCCTGAGTTCGCTCTGTCGTACACCAACGGGCAGCCTAAGTAAAGGAAAGGGGGATATGCTGTGGAGAAGGAGGTCATGGTGGACAGCACAACCGAGTGAGTTTTATTGGCTTTGTGATGAGTATAGATGACGCTCTTACTGTTGTTAACTCTCTGTCCGGAGCATCTAGAGTAGTTAGCAAGCGTCCTAATGACCACCTCAATGGATCCAATAACGCCAGCGGAGAAAATGAGGATGTCATCCGTATACACAAGATGAGTTATAAGAGGGCAACCAGTCGTTGTGTAAAAGTGATAGAATACAGGAGACCTGGGCATGCTTTTGAGGTTTCTGCTCAGCACTTCGGCCGTGACGGTGAAAATGGTGGAGGAGAGGGGATCTCCCTGTCTGACCCCACGAGTAGCTCTAAAGAAACCCTGAGCTTGGCCGTTGATGACCGTAGAAAACTAGGAGTTGTTGATGGATCTAAAGATGATGTCGATCACAGGTACTGAGAAAGCGAAGGCTCTGAACACCCAGATCATGAAATGCCAGTCAAGACGGTCGTATGCTTTTTTTATGTCCAGTTTGATGGCGACGTTCCCCCTGGATGGAAATTTCATGCAAGTGATCATTTCTTGTGCCAGGTGGATATTATCGGTGATATTGCGTCCTTTGATGAAACCGCATTGCTCTTTGGAGATGATCTTGGAGAGGAGGTCCGACATCCTGGTGGCGATGATTTTAGAAATAATTTTGTTGGTAAAAGTGTAGAGGCTGATCGGTCTGAAATCTTTAAAGGTCTCCGGGTTGTCTTTCTTGGGTATGAGGATGATGTGGGCGGAGGATATGGATATCGGATGCCTAGCTCCTTGAAAAAATATCGTTGTGGCCTCCAAGAGGTCGGACTGAATGATGTCCCAACATGTTCTGAAGAAAACTTCGTTGAACCCGTCATGTCCCGGGGCACTGTGCACATTAATGGACCACACAGCGGCCTTAACCTCTTCGACTGTGGGGGAGCGATTAGGAGATCGTTATCCCTATCGTTAATCAGGGAGGGGATCTCGGACAGGAAGCTGTCATCTTTAACCACGACTTCTTTAGCAAACATGTTGGAGAAGTAGTTAGTGGCAACCACTTGAATGCTCTCCTGGTCATCCAGCAGGTGGCCGTTCCCATCGTTGATGCGATGTATTCTAAGAGAGCTTCTGCGACCTTTGAGGAACTTGTGAAAGAAGCCAGAGTTCTGGTCCCCGTCCGAGTCCCAGGTTAATCTGGCCTTTTGTTTCCAGAATGTCGTTTCAACCATGATCCTAGATTTAAGAATGGCCTTGGCGAGGTTTAGAGAGGCGCGAGCCTCTGGGGAGCCTACGGCGAAAGCGATCTCCGCACGGGTGACATCGTCTTCAGCATCCTTAATGGCTTGAAAAATGTCTCGAACGCGTTCTTGCTCAAGGCCGTAAGGGCTTTTCTAGTAGCTTTGGGTTTCATAGCTATTCTGACTAGAGGGTCCAGATCAGTGACGGTGGTCCAAGCCTCTTCCATGATGTGCATGAAATGGGGGTGGTAGCGCCAGAAATCTAGGAAGCGAAAGGATTTTTTGATGCGGTTGTGGTTGTTGTCGATCTCGAGAAGAAGAGGGGAATGATCTGATTCGGTGGAGTTCAGGTGCGAAAGATTAGTGATCAATCCCAAATCCGACCAACAGTCATTAACCATGGCACGGTCAAGGCGGGAGTACTGCCTTCTAGATCATTCCTGCATGTTGCACCAAGTGAACTGGTTGCCGTGGAAAGGGACTGCGGAAAGGTGCGCGGTGAAGGCGAAGTTGTTGAAGTCTTCCATGGCTAAATGAGGGGGGTCACGACCTCCGAATTTCTCCTCTCTGCATGATACGGTGTTAAAATCCCCGATGCATAGCCACGAGAGAACATCGTAGGGAAGGGCGGGTCCCGACAGAAGCTCCTAAAGAACTCTGCGCTTCGGGATGTTGCAGCTACCGTAGATAGCCGAAAGTAAGGCACGGGACTTAAAGGCTGGGTGCTCGATACAACATGTGAGAGCCTGAGGGGAGTCATGAATAATGCCGAAACGGAAGTCAGATGCGAAGAAGATCCAAATGTCATGACATCCGAAAATCGCAGAGGGGAATCCCAGCTTGAGTTGAGTTTCTTTCATTCTTTTGTGGGGTATTTTGGGTTCAATAATGACAAGTAAATCAATTCGATTGGATTTGGTGAGGCTGATGATACGATTCATCGTCTGTTTATTCCCTAGACCTCGAACGTTCCAAGAAATAATCTTAGGCATTAAGGGAGAAGGTGGGGGTATTGTGAAGCTTTGCGGCAGATCTCGTGGTCATCGCCGTTTGCTGTTTTTGTTTCTTGTTTTTCTTTTTTTCTTATGCGGTTTATTTTTTGGACTGCCGCTAGCCGGTTCTTGAGCCCTATCCAAGCCCGTATTAAAACTGTCGACTACCGTTAGGGAAGTGTCAGAGTCTTCAAACTCTGCCAGAGCGCATAGAGGATTACCGCGATCTAGGAAGCTAGCATTTTTGACCTGCCAAAATCTTCCAGTGAGCGGGAAGAAAGGGAGGAAAGGATCGTCGGCCTTGCTGAGGAGGTGTGACCGGTTGGGATCTGCGCATAGGGGAGGATCGACAACGGACGGAGAGTCCGCTTCCACACCGGGAGAGGGCGGACGGTGACCGGCCGATGGCTGCACACTGGGGGGCACTTGGCCGCAAATGGAGGCTGAGGGGATAAAACAGAGGAGATTGGGGTGATAGCGAGGATCTTGAGGGGCACGATGGCGTGGCCGTTTGGTGCAGAAGGTGGGGGATTAGGGTGGCAACCGGTGATAGACGTCTCGAGAGTGTAATCAGAGGGTGCTAATTCGAGAGCTCCGAAGGAATTATAGAGTTTGATGGCGAGAGAAGAGGATGGGGCGGTGTCAGAGTCAGTTTGGATGGGAGGACATAGGACGGGAGAGGGGGGTTGGGGGGGGCAGAATCGGCGGGGGGGGGGGGTGCGGGATGGAGATGGCACGACTGGCTCGTACGTTTTCCTGGGGTCGGGTTTCTTGAGTTCGGGGTGGGCGCGAAAGCAGTGCTGCAAAGAATGGCCGCTCATCTGACAGTGTTGGCAGAATTATATGCTATTGTCGTATACTAGCGATTGACTGAATGTCTGATCTCCGAGTTCTATCTCAATCAATTTGGGTGGCTCGTTTACGAGGTCCAATACTACGCAAATCTTTGTGTAGTTACATTTTGAGAGGTTTCGCGTTTCTTCGGCGATGGCCACGAGGGACCTGAAAGAGCTGGCGATCCGCTTGAGGGCAGCTGCGGAAAGCACACCAGGAGGAGATTAGGTAGGGTGATCCAGGAGGTGATGATGGTCAAATCGATTTTAGGGTTGAAGTTCGGAGACCATTTGACTATTTTGGCGATCTGAGTGTCAATTTTGGTCGTTCCCTTCGCCCAGGCTCTGCTGTAGTCTTGGTCGGAGGTAAGGTATAGAAACAGGTGTTTGGGGTCGAGAGGCGCTATCCGGTATGTCGCCGAGAGGCCCCAACCAGTGATAACCTCCCTAACGATTGAGATTTTAGGGCATTCGGATCCGAACTTAAGGAACAAAGTCCTAATGAAGGGGGAGGAAAGAGAACGGATCTCCTCGTTGGAGAAGGGGACCCGGATGGGGTATCCGTCTGGAGGTGGCACCAGAGTGACGTCCAGTAGTAACAATTCCGCAGTCGGAGTGGGGGCTATCTGAACATGATCCGGCCTAAGAACAACCGCAAAGGAGGGGTTGCCAGGTAGGGCTCCTGAGGCCGAGGGGCCCGGGGCAGAGAGTGTGGGCGTTTCGCATCCCATGGTGGAGGCTCCTGAAGGTACAGGAGGACCGACAGAACCGGCGCCGGAAATGGGAGACGCAGCTAAAATGGCAGGCGCCAGGGATTGGGAGAAGACGGCCTGGGCCTGGGGGGATCGAAAGAAAACTGCCTGGGCCTGGATGGGTTAGGGAAGAGCCAGGGAGATCGGATAAGCACCACAGGAAGGCGACGGTAAGGGGGGCCCTCGGCATGAATGACCGCACCGGCAACTGCCGGGAGAAAAAAGGCTTGCGCCAAGGTGGGACCCAGCAGGCAAATGCCTGTGGGGGGAAAATCCGTGCAGGTGACATCCTGGGGAGCCGGGGCCTGACCCAGCAAGGGTGATCCCGAGCTGGAATCACGCATCGCACAAATGGGGGGCGACCGGGGGCTCGCATGAAGCGGTAGCATTGCGTAGCGGAAGAGGGGGGGGGATGCCCACGAAAAGAGTGGGGCCCATGACACTCGGCGACATCCGCGTGGAGGCAGGGGTTGGTGTAGGGGAACTCACGTGGGGAGTGGGGCCCACTAGACGTTGAGTCACCCGCTTAAGGGGATGGGCTGAAAGGGCTGCAATAGGGAGGACCCACTATCTGCGTAAAGGGGGGTGCTGGACGTCCCGCGTAAAGCTGCGGACCCCCAGGCTACGTAAAAGGGGAGACATGGGTACCTGCGTATAGCGGGGATACCGAGGCAGCTGAAGCGTTGGCGTCAACGCTCGGTAATCGAGGCGCGCGCCCCCCGAGGCTGCAGTCTGACACTGGAAACCATGAGGGATGGGACGCGGCCTGCGGCTCCACACACCCTACCGGGGGGAGGAACCAAGGCCGGGCCCGCAGAGGACGCCTCGACTGGGCAAACAACGTCGGGGATGGGGAGATGAGGCCACCGCAGCGGCGGGGCTACCGTCGACGGTGCACACTGTACCGCACCTCCTTCCGAAGAGGAAAGGGTCATCATCGGACGACGGAGCATGCCGTCCAACGCCGGGGGCGGGAGAGGAGGCCACAGCAGTGGCAGAGCAAACGCGGTGGGGGCCCACCAGAGCAGAGCCGAGGACCGGTCGAACAGGGCGATCTGATCCTGCGACCATACACGGAAGGGACGAGTAGGAGGGGAAGAGGAGGGGGAAGCCGAATGGGGATGGGGAAGATGTAGGGGACAGCTGTCCGGGGGGGCCACCCAAGGCAAGAAGCAGCTGTCCTCCTCTGTGTCCCGAGGCGGCCTGACCGACCGAGAAAACGTCTGCCGACTCCGACGAGGAGGGACGCGGCGCGGCCGAGGCTGCCGGACGCGGTGAGGAGGCGACCGGAGGAGTACGCCCAACACTGGCGAGCAAGGCTGCTGTCAACTTGGGTAAAATCCGAGGAGGAGGCGAGCCCAGAATAGAGGAAAGGGAGGAGCGGGGGGGCCGGCGATGCAAGCCGATGTGGGTCGGCCGACCTGGGTCCTGCCGGACAGACGAGGGAGGCCGCCCGCTTGGGGACCTGGTCCGCCGAAAAGAGGAGAAGCGGCAGGATTGGGGGAAACCCGTCGGCTCCGACCTCGTCACCGGCGGAGGGCGACGTGGAAGGACGGCTGAGTCGGCTGTCGAGAGGTGAGGGGACGGGGGCGGCGGACGGCGGAGGGGGAAGGGGGGATCGGGCAGGAAAGAGGACATCATTCCGTGTATGTAGATATATGTCAATAACTATGATATATATATAATATATTATATATATATATATTATATATAATGTGTTTGATAGCTTGTGTTAGCTTTGAAATTGTGTGTGAGTGCTAGCCTAGGCTTGGTTAGGCTTAGTGAGACTTGATTGGACTAGGATTGACCTAGTTGACCTAGTTTGACTAGTGTAGTTGACCAGAGTTGACCAAGAGTTGACTTTAGCCAAGATGACCTAGAAATCGTATAGAATGCATTGTAATCTTAAGTTACCATTCTGGACATGTTGTGACCTGTGTTGCTATGATTAGGACTCGTCTACTCTGTCTGGACATATATATTCATCGGATACTTAGGATACCAGGCGAGTACATTCTCTGACCGTTTATACTTGATAGGATTTACATTTATGCTCTAAATTACTTTACTTGATGCTATCACGTTGTTAACACGGATTGATACTATATGGATCCCTTCATGAGATGTTATCCCCCTCGGGAGCATCGGTTTACAGTATGTCATGTGCGTTTCACTTTCATCATGTATTCCGGTACTTTTACCATTCATGTGCACTCTTGTGATTCATGTACTCTCATGTTCTCAGAGCCCCCATGTATACATTCATGTGCACCCATTTATGGGCCTTCATGTGATATCATTTGCAATAACATAACCTGTCTGGATCCTTATGTATTGATTGGGGTACGGGGGAGTATAGATAGTCATGTGAACAATTCCAAAGTAGTATACTCTTGTGCAAACTCTTAGATTACTCATGTGTAAATTCAAGCCGTTAACATGTCTATCTTGTACTCTACATCACTAGCTATTGTTAGCTCTTTACTTATAGTAGATATTTTTTTACAGTCATCTCTTTAACTTCATATTTTCCAGCGTTTCATGTATCTTACTCTATAGCATATTTACTTATCATGTCATATTATGAACTGCATGAGATGTATTGTGTTCGCTCCTGTCCTGACTGGACCTGTTGAAAATATTACAGATGGCATCGAGGAGTTCTGTCCTACATACTATGGAGCATCCTTAGACGACACATGTAACTTGGACCTCCAACAAGATCCATTAGCAGTAGTTGCTTATACCCCCATAGATTAGGCATTATCTTATTTTCAGTTGTTATCTCATTTGGATACTCATTGTATATATCTGAGATTTTGTGATGATTGGATATTGTGGAGTTGTTATCTTAGACACTTAGATTCTCTCTCTTATTTGTATTTCATTGTGGATTCAGATCTTATCTATCTATCTTAACGTACTTTCTACCTTAGCTGTGATTGAGTTGTACATTTCTATATTGTCCTCCATTCGGAGCGTATATATTGTACAGGTAACTTATAATTATTAGATGTATGTGACCTAGGACAGAGTTCTACCGCCGACACAGCGGCGTAGACTGGTTGTACCCACTTCTCGTGCCCCTACACTGGGTGTGGGTTGTGACATGTTTTAGTGGTGGCCCATGCAGGTCAGATTTGTAGTGGTATTCGAACTAGAGTATCACTACAGCCTGCAGTAGGATATAGGATATAGTTTTGAGGTACTCTATCACATTAGGAATATTCCGATCCAAAACTTGCCATTTGAATTCTTGTTGATTTAATGTCTTTTCTTTGAATAAATAAACTGTCCTCCTTTGATTTTTTCTTCATTCTCAGTAATTGCTTCTTATTTTGATATGTCTTCAGGATGGTTATGGAGACGTTCTCATCGCTCCGGTCCGGGGGATACTATCGAGAGATCGGCCACCTCTCATTCTATTCAGCAGGGACTCGAGGCCACAACACCTGTTGTGCCAACTCAGTTGGCATTTCTGCTGTATTTGGAGGTGCACCTCCGCTATAGAGACCTTCCCCCGTCATTCCCGATTTCTCTCGGCAGTAGCCACCTTTCGGATTAGTTGAAGCAGGGTAGTTGTTCGACTTTTTTAGAGGATGGTGGAGGCACAGCGACAGTAGTCCGCTCATTTCCAGCAGGGCATACAGCATGCCCATCAGCTTCCCCTGACGACTGTGGAGAGAGTTATTGTGCAGCCGCATACAGCCCAAATACAGCTATATCAGCCGAGGACACCAGGTTTCCAGGACTTCTAGAAGATGCATCCGCGGGACTTCTGCGGCACTGAGGGGATTCTGTATGGGGATGACTGGATAGCACACATCGAGGAGATTTTTTGGCTGGCGGAGATTCCAGCACGACTACAGATTGAGGCGGTAGGTAGCCAGATGTAGGACCTGGCCCGCACATGGTACCAGACGGACTCGAGGGTCGGTACAGAGGGAAAGACTTGGGCAGCCTTCAAGAAGCTGTTCAATGAGAAGTTTTTTTCCTGATACAGCTCTTGGCGTCCTGGAGACGCAGTTTGAAAGCTTAGTTCAGGACAGTCAGACTGTCGAGGAGTACGCTGGAGAGTTCTGCCGACTGGACAGATTTGTTGAGGGACTCAGTGAGACGGCGAAGGCCTGAAGGTTATTGTTGAGGGACTCAGTGAGACGGCAAAGGCCCGAAGGTTCCGAAAAGGGTTAGTCAAGGAGGTCAAGTCCTTGACCAAGAGTGACCAGAGTGCCACTTTTGAGGAGATTCTGGTGGGTACCCTAGCAGCAGAGGATGATCTTGAGCTGAGGCTCAAGAGGGGCGAGACACTCAGGGAGCCAGTGGTAGCGGAGGACCGGCCAAGAGGCCGTATATTCAACAGCAGCATCAGCAACAACAGAGGCAGTTCTAGGGTCAAGGTCGTACACCTTTCTAGCAGGTGCAACAACAGTCGAGGGTTCACCCGCAGGCACTTAGGCAGCAGCCCGTCAGTTATGGTTTCGGGAAGCCAGGGCATGTGTGGAATGACTGCAGGAAGAGGCTCAGACGGTGCCTACTCTATGGTTCGGCAGAGCACCAGTTGAGGGACTGCCCTCTGTCTTCGGGACGAGCAGCTCAGAGAGCGGGGGCCAGAGCTCCAATAGTGCAGCAGAAGGGACCTTTATAGACTCAGCCGCAGAGGTTCGCTCAGCATCAGCAGCAGGCCAGCGGAGGTCAGCAGGGGCGAGCTTTCGCCATGGCAGCTGAGGACGCAGATGCTATCGGGGAGTTGATCGCAGGTTCTATTCTTCTCGACTCCATTCCAGCTTTTGTATTGTTCGATTCGGGGCTTCGTACAGTTTTTTGTCTATCTCATTTGCTATTAGACACCACCTTGTATCTGAATTGTTGCCTAGGACTTGCAAGATCACGACCGGGGGTAGCATTATCCTCGTTAGTGATATTTGTAAGGGTCGAAGAGTTGATTTGGGAGGCCGAGAGTTGGATGTGAGTCTGATCGTGATGCCATTATCGAACTACGATATCGTACTCGACATGGAGCAGGCACCATGCCAGCATAGATTGCCACGGGGGTAGAGTTCTTTTCAGAGCACCCGGAGAGCCAGAGTTCGAGTTCACCGACGGCAGGCAGAGCGGAGCAGCAGAGTCTTCTGCGGAGTATCACTTGAGGAGTAGGCAGTGCCACACCCTTTGATAGCTGAGTTTATGGATGTCTTTTCGGAGGTTTTGCCAGGACTACCACCGGACAGAGACGTGGAGTTCTCTATAGACTTAGTGCCCGACATAGAGCCGATATCTCAGCACATCTATAGGGTGAACAACAGTGAGCCGGTAGTGTTGAAGAAGCAGGTGGATGAGCTGCAGGACAAGGACTTCATCTGATCGAGTTCTTCAGCAAGGGGTGTACTGGTACTCTTTGTACCGAAGAAGGATTGGTCGGTCAGGATGTGTATCGACTACAAGGCTCTCAACAACCTCACCATCAAGAACAAGTACCCGTTGGCGAGGATCGACATCTTTTCGATCAGCTGAGTGGGGCGAGGGTATTTTCTAAGATTGATCTGAGGTCAGGTTACCATCAGGTAAAGGTGAAGAAGGAGGATATCCCGAAGACAGCATTCAGGATGTGGTATGGTCAGTTTGAGTTCTTGGTTAAGTCGTTTGGGCTGACCAACGCCGCGACGGTGTTCATGAACTTGATGAACAAGGTTTTCCACCAATACTTGGACAAGTTCATGGTGGTGTTCATCGATGATATCCTAGTGTACTCGAAGATTGAAGAGAAGCATGAGGAGCACTTGAGAGTGGTTCTGGATACTTTCAGAAGGGAGAAACTTTATGGCAAGCTCTCGAAGTGTGAGTTCTTTCTGGACATAGTTGACTTCTTGGGTCTTGTGGTGACTGGAGATGGGATCTCAGTTGACCCGAAGAAGATCACGGCAGTTGAGGCTAGGTCAGTACCGAGTTTAGTAGCAGAGATCAGGAGCTTCTTGGAATTAGCAGGCTATTATAGGAGGTTCATACAGAATTTCTCTCGGATTGCAGAGCCATTGACTAGGCTGGTCCGGAAGGATGCAGAGTTTGTCTGGTCAGAGGAGTGTCAGGTCGCTTTTGGTGAGTTGAAGAAGCAGCTGATGACAGCTCTGATTCTGACATTGCCATCAGGATCAGGAGGGTTAACTATATACAGTGATGCCTCAGGAAAGGGTTTAGGTTGTGTCTTGCAGCAGCATGGGAAGGTGATTGCCTATGTTTCTAGGCAGTTACGTCCCCATGAGAAGAACTACCTTACCTACGACTTGGAGTTGGCAGCAGTTATAGTTGCTTTGAAGTTGTGGAAACACTACTTATACGGAGAGCGGGTAGAGTTCTTTATAGATCATAAGAGCTTGAAGTATGTGTTTACACAGAAGGAGCTCAATATGAGGCAGCGTTTGTGGTTGGAGTTGATGAAGGACTGTGACATTTCACAACAGTATCACCCAGGGAAGGCCAATATGGTTGCCGATGCCTTGAGTAGGCATCCGACAGCCATGTGTTTGACTATGGATCGTCACTTGCTAGCAGATTTAGAGAGCCTGGGGATTGAGGTGATTGTGCCAGGAGTTTAGATGCCAATGTGGGGCCTTACTCAAATTTGGAGAGCCTGGGGATTGATGGTGATTGTGCCAGGAGATGATTTGCTAGCGATTCTGTCGAAGACAGATCTCCTTGCCGCCAATACTCTCGTCGTGAGGGGTTGGACCAGTGTGCGCTTCCTTCAGCATCGTTCCTTAATCAGATCAACCATAGAACGACCATCTTCTTTGGCATGATTTTCTAGGACGAGAATCGGACGAGGGGATAAGGCTATAGTAGTCGGGATCTTCTTTGTGGCCATGACGTTGAGGGGGTCCTGAGATGCCGTTCCCACCATCGTGCTGCTGGCTGCAGCCGTTTTAGGCCTCCGGACGTGTCGAGTCTTCTTCGGTTGTATGAATCGCTTCGAAGTCTTCGTCTTTTCATCAGAGAGGAGATCTTCAAAAGCCTGCTGGTCGAAGCGTACGACCAGCATGTCTTGAGAAGCTCCCAGCAAGTTGTCATCAGATTGCGTCGCTGCCTTCTCATCGGAGGAGAAGGTAGTTCCTAGCAGAGTCGCCATTTTGTTCGACATAACAAAAGGTTGAACAAAATTTTTGCTTTATTGAACATATAAGGTATTTGTGTACTAAGAAGGAAGTCTTAAATAGGATATTCTAAGTACAGGGAGAAGAGGTTTCTGGGAAAGTGTGACGATGGAGATCAAGCACTGCAACGGCTCCTTTACTCCGTTGACAATCTGACGACGAATCAACCTTGCTATAGCTCTCTGGCGCCTTTGATGGGACTCTGGGGTCACCGATCAAGAGGCTGTATGGATGAGAAGATCCCTTAAAGATGGTTGGTTGGTTGGTTCTTTGGTTGATAGGCGGATGAGGGTGGTCGACTCTTCGTGGATGGAGATCGCTGCTCCTTTGAAGAATATCGATTGTCGATGTTCCCTCTATCGATTTCGATGCTTTGGGGGAAGAAGAACTCCTCCTATTTATAGAGAACCGAGCACATATGCGATGTGCATTAAGGTTCCTGAGATATGAAAGAATCTGTCGTCATTGCACTGTACGGGGTTCTGCGACGCTGACACGTGGCGGACGGACATCGAGATTCCCCTCAAACGAGATCTTTGGTAGTTATAAACATAACCGAAGAAGGTAACACGTAGCGCATGGCAATTTTCTTGCTTGGATATAGCCGAGTAAATCTTAGGATTTCATCTTAGATTTAGAGTCTAATTGATCCTCGTCTAAGATTTAAATTAATCTGATATGATATCAATCATGATTTAATTCCAATCTTCTCTGCAAGAGGCAATTTAAACAAACCAATTAGGGTGGACACTTGCTTCCTGTGCCTCTGGTGAGGACTAAGTGCTGCTGTACTTCTGTTGCGACGAGTAGACCGTGCTTCTGGAGACGACGAAACCTTTATGCTTTTAGGAGATGAGTGGACTTGGCTTCGAATGATGACGAGACTTCTGTGCGTATAGAGCAACTTACGAAGCCGTGTTTCGGGCTACCAGAGTCACTGTGCTGTAGGCGACAAGTAGGCTTGTGCTTCAGGTTGGCGAGATTACTGTGCTTTTGGATCGACAGGTTGAGTTGCAATGGTTATTGTTTGCCATTGATTATCAAACAAGAAATACAGAAGAAATTGAGGAACTCTGCCTTACTCCATGGACTATCAAATTAAGGAAATTGAGGAACTCTGCATTGGTTGCTGTTTGCCATTGGTTGCTGTTTGCCATTGATTATCAGGTTGGCTACCAGAGTCACTATACTGTAAGAACTCTGCCTTACTCCGTGGACTATCAGACACGGTCTTTGCTCTTGAGGAAATTGCCAGCCTCTAGCATGGTTGTGGTACCCTCTATTATAATGATTTCAGAAAAAAGCGTATTGTGGGCCGCATAGATGGTCTCGTAGCCACGTGGCTGTAACAGCACACGAAGACTCGGTCTTTGGCTGCCAGCTGGGTGGTGTGAGATTTCTTTATTGCTGGAAATCTGGGTGGTTAAGACTTGGTCAACTTGCCACGTGCCTTATCACAGAATAGAATCAACTGTTTGAGACAACAATAAGGGGCCGCATAAAGCTTGGGGCATTTTGGACCGCATAGGTCTTCTTTGTCTTTAGTGCGCGGCCATGCTGGGTCGCATAAGACTCATGCGGCTCAGGTCGCAGTCTCCCTTAGCCACGTATCCACTAGCAGTGCCACCAGTCCGCATGAAGCTTGGAGACTTTTGGGCCGCAATAGATCCTGCATTCTGGGCCCATAAGGCTATGCGGCTTAGGTCGCAGTCCCCCTGGCCGCATGACACCCCTGCGGACCATGTCTCAGATCGCATGAACTCTCAGGCACGTGGGCCCTAGGTTCAGGTACGTGGGCCCTATGTCTGGTGACATGACACTTCTTGTCTTTTTCGAAAGGTTACGTCTTATCTCACCTTTTGTTAGGATGTCAGAGTTGCAGCTTGTCAGAGGGTCAGCTTGTTAGAGGTGTCAGCTGTCAGAGGGGATCCTGCGGCTGATCAGCTGGCCGCATAAGAAGCTTCTTTCTCTGCGGCCCGAATCAGTTTGGTCACATTTTAATATAATCAATCAACAATGATGGGCCGCATAGAGTTTAGGGCATTTTCAACCGTAGAGTTTGTCATGCGGCTCCTCTGCAAATTAACTAGCCTAGAGCACCCATGCGGTCAGTTTTTGTAATGTGATCCGCATGAACTCCATATCTTCCATGCCTCTATAAGACCCCCTTCAAAGTTTTCAATTTTAAATTTGGAATACTTTGAAAAGAAGCATGGAGATATGTCAAGCCGTAGGAGGCTTCGAGCTATGGGGAGACTTCGAGCGCAGAGAAATTTTCGAGCCGTAGGGAGATCCCATCTAGGCTGTCTAACTGTCACTGCTGCTTTTAATGCCCTGATTCAATTTTGGATTTGGGGCTGCCTTTTGGGTTACAAAGGATAGAATCCCAAGGGTCATCATTATCTCTAGTGGACACCAGAATCGAAGTGGCGTCTATCGGTTTATGCTCTTTTGAAGACATATAAATATGGGCCATACGGCAGAGAGAGAGCTTCTCACTTTTTTCTTTCAACTTCTCCCGGCTTCATCATCGCGTCGTCCTCTGCCCAGTCAGCCGTGGTTCCAAAGCTTCTAAATCGACCGGCACTGCGGCCAAAGGGAAGGGACTTACCTCTCTGTCCAAAGCTGCGGACTCTCCTCCCGTTCATCCCGATGTGCAACCCCCTATTAAGGGTAAAGATGGTGGAAGAACGATGACTTGAATTTAAACGGCCATGTCGCATGCTTTATGCGCAGGCCTGTCATGTATCTCCTCTGTGCTTTGGCATAATCGGTGCGTTTCCTATCTCCCTGGACCGCATGCGTTCTATGTGACGGGGTCACATGGACTGAGCCGCATAAGCATCACTAAACCGTATGGATGCCTCATGATAGAGTCGCATGAGCGCCACCTATCTGAACCGCATGGATGCCTCATGACCAAGCTGCATGAGCATTACATAACTGAACCGCATAAGTGACTCATGACTGAGCCGCATGAGCGTCACATAACTAAACCGCATAAGCTCCACCTAACTAGGCCGCATATGTATCTCATGTTTTTAAGCCGCATGCGCACCCCTCATGACTGGATCACATAAACTCTGCCTGACTGGGCCGCATATGCCTTATTTGATTTGAGCCGCATGTGCTCCTCACAACTAGGCCGTATAGGTTCTTTTTGACTAGGCCGCATAGCTGGAGAATGAACTTTGTTTTCCTCTAACTATATTTCTTCTTTGACCCTTGCGGTGAACTTGCCTACAGCTCCATCGGGGAAGTTCTTGATAGGTTACACTCAGTCTGCTTTGGGCGTGAGATTTGATCATATAGTCGAACGCCTGTCGACTCAGATTACCAGAGATCAACCTGAGGCCAGGTTAAAGGAGATTAGAGGCCAATCATTCTTCTACCTAATCAGTATGATGAATTTTGGGAGATTGGGGGACACTCATCTGATGCCTGCGTTCTTATTCGGAGATGTTATAACTGTCTCGAACCCAAGCATACTGAAGATATCTAAGAGCTACGATTTTTCTTCCAATGGCGTAGCGGTTCACCTTCCTCAGATGGAACGCCATTTCCCCTATCGAGTTTTAACATGGTGCCTATCAAGAGATGAATGATGGATCCCATAACTCAGGACCGGCAGGGAGTCTTCATAGGCAATATCCTTTATAATAGACGAGCGCGGTCGGTGGTCGCGACCAAGGAGTCAATCAGTTATTCTGTTGTCGGACTAATCCCCGGCAGTTTCATAAATGAGATGAGACCCAATAGCCTATTCTTTGAAGCTGACACCTTCTTGAATCGGATTGCTCACAAAGGGTCATACCCTACGGGCAGACAATCGCTGCTAAATTGGATGCATCGTTCCCCTTCGTGGGTCAACTTGACATCCTGGATTCTAACGGTGTATCAGGATACTTTGCAGTAGCTCGGCCTCTACTATGCCAAGGGGCACCTGTTACGGTCTTCCTGTGAACCCAAAGCTGTTCATAACACTCTTTGAGGTGTACAACCGTCGTACGGGGACCTTTTTTACACCTGCTGGGAGATGGGCTCGCTCTCCACGAGATTCATGACGTCTCCAAGTTGCCCTGGGGAGACGAACTTTACGAGGAGTATACTCCCACAAGTGAGGAGTTTGAGGAGCTAGAGCAGCGGTTCACCGCGTTCCTTGCCATTTACCTGAAGAGCTATGTCATTATAGCACTTGTCAGCAAATATTGAAGAAGATGGATGAAAGCTCTGAAGAGAACCTTCCCCACACCAAGGCTTGGATCAGTTATCTGTTCAACCTTGGGGCCTCGGACCGGGTTGCCTCTCGGAGCCCTCAGACTCAAGAAGGGGTGGTCGTTCAGGTGCGAAGCGCTAAGAGGACCAAAGCTTCTGGTGACAGATTCGGAGGTCAGACTGACACCTTCAGCTATTTCTATCAAGATACCCAACTCTTGTCCAATAAGACCATCCTGGATGGGTTTCTTATGATATAGCTGAGGATCTGTGTGGTCTCGGTTGGTTCCGGTTCTATTGAAAGGATCAGCTGCAACCTGATCCTTCCTGCTGTCAAGTTAGTCTTCGAAGGCAGGCTATCTCTACTCCCAGCCATGGTGTGCAGCATTCATCGAGGTCTTCATATCTTTACGACCAAAGCCATAGCTCGTGACATTACGAAGGCTTTCAACCGAATTGAGCTGCCCTACCATTATCTGATGGGGTGGCTGCTAATGCACTGCCCCTCCCTAATGTGGCCTGGCCACGAGGGTAACGCGACAGCCGACGATGCCTTTATCTACCAGTACCATGACATACCCTGGACCTATTCAACCATACCCGACTGCTGAGCTGCGCTCGTACGGGTGGACAGGTACTCCTTTTTTGTGTTGGTCCCGCCTTTCACCGACAAGGAAATGAGGCACTTTTATCTTGATGGCGGTGTCTCACCCCAGATCCTATCCGAAAAGATGTTCTGCTGGTTGCAGAATATTTATCCTGCACATCTGGTGTACCACAACCGCAACGTCATCTTCTTGGAACCTTATTAACCTAGCCGATACTCTCGACAATTCGAGTACAGCCAATTATTTTTGGACAACCCCAATCCCGTCCTGGGTTATAAGGGCAGCGTCCTGGATGGCATCCGGGCCTGGCATTACTACAGTGCAGTCCGTACTCAAACCAGCTTCTGTCTGCCTGACACTGGAGGCTCGGGGTGCATCTCGTACCTGGCAGCCCTCTACCATGTCTTCGTGAATAGGCCTCCCCGCGACTTTGATGCAAATACCAGTTTCATTACCGGTGCCAAGTTGGGAGAACAACGCAAGGAGACCAAAAAGAGGACCAGGGCAGGGAAGGCGAAGGCTATCAAAGTCTCTGACGCTGATTCTATTGATACGGAAGAGGAGAATGAATCCGATGATCCACCACTCCCTGCGTGTACTTTACCGAAGCGCTTGCCTTCTCCTGTGCCAAGTCCTTCGCATAAGTGAATTCGACGATCCGTGGGCCTGACGCCGCAGAAGGAGACAGCGACGCCGAAACTAACTCGGAGGTAAATTTCATCCCGACAGACCACCATGTTACTTTTGGGACATTATCTTATTGTTCCTTTTTACAGGCTTTGGAAGAAATAAACCCTCCGGAGCCCGATAATGCTTCTGAGATTCCTCCAGCTACGGACATCCTAGTCAGAGGAGGTGCGAGCCTTACAAAACCGGATCTTGGGAATGCAGGGTCTCAATTGGCCGGTACCAACCGAGCTACATCTCCTTTCGGGAAAACCGGGGCTGGAGCGACATATGCAGGCGGCTCGGGTACCGCCGTTGAGGAGGGTATGAGGCACTGGAGTTATGACTGTCCTGAACGAGTCTCAGTCTCTGCCGCCCTCCCCTGGTAAGTTATGTCATATTCTTACCAATAAGGAGGTTCATTTGCTCTTTCTCTATATCCTTCGAGTCAAGCTGATTGTCGGTTGTTCTGGATCTGTAGGCTCTGCTCCTTTATTGCCGATAGTGGACATGGCCGCAGAAGAGGGAATAGTAGAGGACATCAGGGTGGACCTCTTACAAAGAAGAAGAAGTGTACCTTCTCTCCTTCAAATCTAGAGGCCCCCCCGTTGGGTCAAGTTCGGAGCTGCCCATGACAGAAATGCCAGGGGTAGAGGTGGTGGTTCCTACGCCAGCATCAGTGGATGCGGGGTCGGTTGAAGCTGCCCCTTCCCTAAGAATTTAACTTTCAGCTCTGCCCAGTTTTTAGCTCCTTCGGGCTGCAGAGGGGGAGATTACTGCTGCGCGGGAATCTCATCGCTCAGAATTTGTTTCCCTTCTGACAGGGTCGTTAAGCTCCGCTGCACCTCCTTCCCAGACACCTTCAGCTCCCTTGGCTGCTATTCCTTCGACGTCGTCCTCTTTGGAGAACCTGGATGAGTCGTCAAAGGACACAGTCGAGACTTCTACCGCCATCTGAAACGGGGGGTTGAAGATGCTTTGAGGAGGGGAACGTCATTTGTCATGGCTCGTCATTGTGCCCACGCCTGATTAATCTGCTGAAGATGCTCCCGGGTGGAGAGGGGACGACTGATCTTCTGGAGCACAAACTGGCAGAGGCTGATCGGCGCCTAATCTAATTGCTAAAACTACGGCAAGTCGATGTGCCCGCTGCAGTGGAACAGGAACGTGCCTTCCTCGTAATGGCCGTAAAAAAGGTAAAGGATGTACTGGAGATGACCAAGCCCACCTTGGAGAAAGACCTCCAAAGTTGTCTCTAAAGTATGACAAGTTGAGCCGAAAGGTAGAGGCTTGCCTAGTTCGTGAGGAGGCCACGGTTCGTACGATGGCTGAAAGTAACGAGCAAATCCTCCAGCTCTAATCTAAGCTGGCATCTCTGGAGAATGAGCTCCAAGCTACCCGTCAAGAGAGAGCTGATTTGCGAGGAGACCGATAAGGTCACACGAGCCTCTGCTGCTCTGGAGGGTACGCTAAAAAAAGGTGAAGGACAACTGGCACGCTAATGCACATCTTGAGGATGCTGAAAAGCTGACCCAAGAAGCTGAACACCGAGCCAAACAGAAAATCGAACGCTTAACAGCACAGCTGGAGGACGTACTCACCAAACTATGTGTTGCTGATGAGTAGTGAATTTCCCTTCTCTTTTTTTCTTCTTTTTTTGGCATTCTTTTCCCCTTTTTCTTTTTATTGCTGGAGATGTAGCCCCACCAATGTAGTTGATGTTTCTTGAAATAAAATATACATTATCTTCATTCTTTGCTTATGATATCTGAAATGCTCGTACTAGAGGGCCTAATACAACAATTGTGATTAGGAGAGGACACCCCGCTTGGGGGACTTTTTATCGACCTATTACCCTTTTGTGCATCTGTGATACGAGCAAATAGATTTGAAATAATTGTCAGTGGACCTATTACCCTTTTGCGCACTGGTGGTGTAGGTAATAGATTTGAATGATTTTTTTATTTTTTTTGTGGACCTATAACCCTTTTGCGCACTGGTAGTGCGAGTAATAGATTTGAATGATTTTTTATGGACCTATTACCCTTTTGCGCACTGGTGGTGCGGATAATAGATTTGAATAATTTTTTGTGGACCTATTACCCTTTTGCGCACTGGTGGTGCGGGTAATAGATTTGAATGATTATTTTGTAGACCTATTACCCTTTTACGCACTGGTGGTGCGAGTAATAGATTTTGAAACAAAACCTAACAGAGGTAGTATGGACGTGATAGGTTCTGTGGCCTTAGCACCATGGCTTTATCCCAGATTGGGTACAGGTGTTAAGTTAGGAGATTATCTATATTAGAGGTAGTATGGACATGATATATGACAATCAAAACCAGGAAGTTTGTTAAGAGGCGACAAAAACAAACCTGGCAGACTCCGACGAGGTGAGGCATTATAGTGAAAGTTCAGAGGTATTAGTATACATGACTTGTCACCCAGGAAGATGCTTTGTGAATCCACTCAGAGCTAGTAGAGTGTAAGATCAGAGGTACTTGGTGTACATAACTCGACATTCTAGGAGCCTGTCTTTAAGCATAGTACTTTTTCAGGAACTTGCCATTTATGGGCATCATAAGCAAGTCTCTATTTTGTTTTGTGAGACGGTATGCACCGTTGGAGAAAATGGACTCGATGACAAATGGGCCCTCCCATTTGTACTGGAATTTGTCGGCGGTTTTGTGAGTCATGACCATCGGTCTGCGAATGGCCAAGACGAGATCGCCTACTTGGAATTTTCTCTGCTTGACTTTCTTATTGAAGGCTCGAGAGATGCGTGCTTGATAGTGCTCGATGCTTTG